>LR812522.1:23369410-23374410 GCA_903798195.1 Danio kyathit | reverse complement strand
TGCTCAACACAAAAGAAGATATTTTGAAAAATGCTGGTTGCTGGGACCCATTGAACTCAGTTTTATTATTTTCCTTACTATGGAAGTCGATGGGTGCAAGCACCTAACATTCTTCGAAATGTTTTCTTTTGTGTTCAACTGAAGAAAGAAACTCATGAAGGTTTAAAACCACAAGAGAGAATAAATGATGAGGGGCTTTTCATTTTTGGGTTAATAAAAAACTTTTTTATAGTGTTATAGTGACAAAATTGTGCATGTCAATAGCTGGTACAAAAAATATGGATCAACCCAACTAATAATTTTTTGTTTTTGTTTTCATTAAATCATTTATCAATGTAAAGAACCATTTGCAGAAAGTAAAGGATCCATTAAGCCTGGTTTATACTTCTGCGTCAAGGGATTGGCGTAACCCACGGCGCAAGCCTCACGCGTAGCCGTGCATTTATACTTCTGCGCGCTGTTTCCGTTTCTCTGCAATACACTTCCGAAACGCTAGCTGGCAGTAGGTGTTTATGTTTCTCTGTGTCGAGTTTCTTCGCTGGTTTTTTTGTTTTTCCTGAACACTTCCTTAATGTACAAGTGGCTCAAACTCGCTCATTTTGAGGCGGGAACCGTCGGACGTGGAACAACTTTAATCATGAGGTAAACACAAAACAACAGTCTCCATCCGGAGCTCCTTTACGGGACTCCACACTTGTAAACACTCGCTGCATCGGGCGCGCGGCTCTCACCTCCGCCCACACTCGTCAGCGTTACCAAGCCGGCCAATCACAGAGCTTGCGCTACGCGTACGCGTTACTTTTTTTGAGAGGTGCACGTCAACGACGCCGACGGCCACGGCAAGGGGCTATGCGTCCATGCATAGGCTGCGCCATAGCATACGCGTGCGCTTGACGCAGAAGTATAAATCGTCCTTTAGTGTCAATTGTTCATGGTGGAAAATATGCACAAAAGCACACACATCACTCTAAATGGGAGCTCAGCCAAACAGCAAAATGTGCAAAAAAAATATGCAAGGCGGCAACACCAAAAAAGCTCTAAAAATACCAATTTATGAAATTAAAAAGCTAACACAAAACATGTAATGTTTCGAGCACGTTGGCTCTTCATCAGACTGAACCATGTCAATAAAGAAACTTTTCTTAATTTCTAAGATTGTAGTATTTTTAAAAAAAATGTCATTTGTTCATAAAAATGGTAGATGAAAAGTCTACTACTTTAGAAAAGACTACATTTGTCCTCCCATTTCCGGTCAGAAGTTGGTAATACATGCGTAAACAGGTTGTAAATCGTTTTGTGCTTGTCCACATTCTACTTCCAGAAGTAGTCAGAAATGATTTTAAATGGATTGTGTAGTGTTGTATATGGTCAAATGCAAACATACTCAAGCCCACTCTCTGCTCTTTTTTTTCACATTTAGTTTGTATATATAAAGAACATGAAAAAAAACCAAAGGTAAGTAAAAATGATATGCCAATGGCGTATGTAAAATAAATAACTTTATAAATGTATCAAATAAATCAATGGCAAATTATTGAGCTTGTTTTAAAGGTGCTCTATAATGGAAATCTGGGTATACCAAGGCATAGTAGAATAATAGAAGATCAGTATATGGAAATGGGCATACTGTGAGCCTCAGACACCACTATTTCCTCGTTCTCATGTAAATTCCACAAGTGTAAAACCCCGGTGGTCAACGGGCCAATCAGAAAACAAAACAAACTGTGACCAGATTCATGGGCCATGCCCTCCAAATTTGCATTTATGCCTAATTTGGGTCGTTCATCCAGACCTGACGAGCAGCCACGTCATTAAGCTCTGAGATCATAAAAAAGCTCTGAAATCATTAATATGCACGCATCAGGCTGCGTTTGACAAACCAAACGTTTTCTAGTGAGACAACAGTGATCATTTTCCTCCTTTAGTTATTTTTAAGCGTATATTTCACGAACTATGTATTGTACTATGTACGAGACATGTTTCAATATCGCCTCAGGATGCAAAATGCAAGATTTACACATTATACATTCATCTTCACTCTGAAGAGGCATAAGGTATATTTAGTTGCATCCTTTGTTAATTTATCATGTTTATTGAAAAATTTGATGTGTATGTTTCAACAAACACTCTGCTCAAATGTCATCTGTTCATGCAGAGGTTGATAATAATTCCTGGCTGTGTTTTCTTTGACTTTAGCTTCAAAATACTACGCCATACATCTCTTTCGTCAAGTTTGATTATAATTTAGCTATTGTCCACAACAGAGCACACAGAGCAAAATTTGTGAACGTTTCTCTGATTGGGTTTATATTCAGTGTACATCATGTTTTTTTTTGTTTGTTTGCTTGTTTTTATGAGCGTTGAAACATTACACAATGTATTAATACAAATTCGGACACAAACTATATCCAAAAAACATTACAATAATTGCAAAAAACACATCCAGAAATAATAATAAAACAAAAACATAAATAAAAAAAAATATATATAATTTAATAAATTTAAATATTAAAGTACTAATAAAAAAAAAATTATTACACAATCATCGACTACAGCAGGGCATCAGTACCAGAAAAAAATTCCTCCATGAAATCTAACATCAAGTCATTCTTTTTGTTATTAATTTGCATTAGAGACTTTTTCAAAGTTTGTAATCAAATATATTGCATTTTGGTATACACTTCGTAACTTTCTGTTTATGAATAAAATATTTACCATGTAAGATGTAAAAATGAACAACATATTCAAATGTTTTGTGTGTGAAAAAGAGCAAATGACATCTTTTAAAGAGAGCCTGTAATTAACATTTCTTTGCTCAAATAACAAGTCACTAACATTCCAAAATTTAAGAGAGACATTACAGTTATAGAAAAGATAAGTCTTCCTCGTGTATATTGCAAAATGTGCAAGTATTATCAACATCCATGAATTTAGATAAAGTTACTTAGCAAGGATAAATTTTGTGAAGTATTTTAAAGTATACTTCTTTAACCTTATTAAAAAGGCAAAATTTAAAGGGGATTGACCAGGTAGCTTTCCCATTATTATCAATAATCAGCGTACATGTTGTGTGTGTGTGTCTGTAATGCTGCGTTCACACCAGACGCGGAAGAAGCATCAAGCGCGAGTGATTTACATGTTAAGTCAATGCAAACGCGCGAATAGGCATCCTGCGGCGCGATACGCGCGAATGGCGCGGCGCGGATGACGCGATACGCGCGAATTGAGCATTTGACGCGCTTAACGCGCAAATCGCGCGAATCGCTCGAGTTCAAATATCTGAATTCTGCGGACATTCGCGCCGCGTTAACCAATCAGGAGCTTGCTCTTGTGGGAGCATGATTGTGACGTAGCACCTGTTGTTGGTGTCCGGGGGAAATCCTCCAGCCGACACCGACAACAGTTCATCAAACTGGGCTTGGCTCAGTCAGAAGCACCGCTGGAAGCCCCAGTCATCCAGGTTAAGTTTCTGGAGGAGTTTATGAGCCCACAGCGCTGGGTGCACCTCTGAAAGTATCTAGTGGACTCAGACACGGCTCCAAATGTATCGACGCTGTTTTACAGCCTTCATAAAGCACATAAACACAGGTATTTTATCAATAAAATCCATGTTAGCCATTTAGCAACGAAGCTACATTCACCGAGCAGACAGAAGCCCTGCCCATGACGCAAATCCGCGTCTGTTCTGAAGTGAATTTGACGCGCGAATGAAGCGGAGTCTGACGCGCGAATGAAGCGAGTAAACTCAAATGTTCACGCGTCTATTTACTCGCGAATAGCGCGATTTTGCCGCGCGTTCCGCGTCTGGTGTGAACGCAGCATAAGAGCGGCAAGTCAGAGCGGAGCTCATTAATATTCACGACACAAACCATACAGTATATGGTCAATCATGGACCTTCTGATTCTATGGCTGTTTTATGAAATCATTTCTGGAGATCTTTTGAACTTACTGAAGCCATAAACCTACTATGTAGATATCAGAGAACAATTGAACTTATTAAACCAATGCAGTATATGGCAGGAAAACAGTATTTTACTTGTCCAGGAAATGCTTCTTGATTTGACAGTTTGAAGATATTTGGACTTAAACAAGACACTTTTAGTCAGTGATTACAGAGGAAGAATTAGTGTCAAAGGAGGTGACTAGTAAATAACTATTAAAATCAGAAAGACCCTATTTATCAGCCTTCAAATGGATCGCTTCAACCTTACATTCACTGCTGAAACAATTTTATAGTCAACCATCTGCTAGTCAGGGCTATTTTTTGGTTAGCTTACATTTTTAAATCAGTAATCTGGCCTAGATTGCAGGACCTTGGACTGCTCTAATGAGTTCTCTGTCCTTTAGGGAGTCTGGAAGCTTCTATTGTCCTCTTGTAGACTCTGAACAGGCTGCATCCTCAGTGGGACGACTCATTATTCAAGCATCTGCTGGTGTTTTTGTTGATGTCGTCTCGCACTTTTAAAAAGTCAGCCGAGCTCCTCCCAACAACATTCCTAAAAATCGCTCCTTTAATTGTTTACAAGTTTTTCCCTTTATAGTTCAGTGCCTCTGAGAAGTGGCTTCTTGTTTTCCCGAGCATGTTGTCATGTTGGCTCTTTCTCTATATGCCAATCAGCTCCTGGGGTTGTTTTTTCCCACAATGCACCAAGACAGTGTCATTTTATAAAGCGAGAGCTCATTAAACAGACCAAATCAGTCATAAAGATGTTTTTGAGAGCGGGGGTTCCCGGTTCAGCCGGTGGTTTTGGTTTGATTGAGATGTTTTAGCGTAAGTAGATGGTCTGTAGTGGGCAGGGGGTCTCGAGTGGGTCGGGATGTCTCGGTTTGATTAGATGAGAATGGAAACTGTGCTTTCACTACTTCTCTTGTGTTTGAGGTGTCACGCAGAGCTTTGAACTGCTCTTTATGAATACAAGAGGCTGCTTGGAGCGTGAGGTTATGAATGCAAGATTAGCTTTCATCTCTGACCCATACAAATCCTGGACTTTATAGTGAG
>LR812522.1:23204410-23364410 GCA_903798195.1 Danio kyathit | reverse complement strand
GAAGGGGACACTATACTGTCAGTGAGCCCCGTCTTTCGATTGATATGTTAAACCGAGCTCATTAAAAATCCCATGGCACTTCTTGTAAAGAGTAGGGGTATAACCCCGGTGTTCTGGCCAAATTGGCCCTCACCCATTATGGCCTCCCAATCATCCCCATCCACCAAATTGGCTCTATTACTGTCTCTCCACTCCAACTATAGCTGGTGTGTGGTGAGCGCACTGGTGCCGTTGTCCTGTGGCTGCCGTCACATCGTCTAAGTGGATGCTGCACACTGGTGGTGGAGTGGGGAGACCCCCCTCTCATGATTGTGAAGCGCTTTGGGTGTATGGCCACACATGATAAATACGCTATATAAATGCACATTACTTACTTAGGAAGCCCCGTCCCCTGCTGAATATTCGACATCAGTTGGAAGTGCATCAATATAGTGAAATAAAACTCTTAGCAACTTCCTGAAAAGTTCATGCAGACTTTAACACTAGATTTATATTTTTGTGTTAATTTCATAACATAATTCAGTTAATTATTAGGTTACACAATAAATTATTTATACAAGATATTTATATTTATTGCACTAAAATAAGTATGCTAAAAATGTACTTAAATGTTTTTTAATGGTTCATGGAAAAATATGAATGTATTAATACCTGCAAAATAACTAACTGGGTGATATTTTAAATAATTATGCATACAATTAGGTTTTTTGACATTATTATTATTATTATTATTATTATTATTATTAATAAAATAATATTAGTTTAATTTAAGAAATTATATTATATTCTATGTTGTCATATATATTGCTATATAATAATATGCACAGTAGAGATATTATTATTATTAATAATAATAATTTTAATAATAATAACAACAACAACAACAATATATTATTATTATTAGTAGTAGTAGTAGTAGTAGTAGTAGTAGTAGTAGTATAGTAGTAATGGTAGTGCAGTGATAATTTTAAGTTATTATATTAATAATAATAATAATAATAAAAATAATAATAATAGTAATACCAATGTCAATGACATGGATTTAATTTAATAAATTAATAAATGCACATTAAACCTTTATTAACATTTATATATTGACGTGTATTCTAAATATTTAAATCATAATGTGATTATTAAATAATACTCAATTTACTTTTTTGTATTAATTTACTTTCATGCTTATTAAATAGGTTGTATAACATAATTATGTGCTTTAATAATATAATAAATATAACAATTCCTTACATTTATATTGCGCTTTTCTGGAAACTCAAAGCACTTTACACATTTTTGGGAAGAATTTTCTCATCCACCACCAGTGTGCAGCATCCACCTGGATGATGCGACGGCAGCCATATTGCCGCACACCACACACCAGCTGATTGGTGGAGAGGATGAAGCCAGTTATGATATGGGGATGGTTAGGAGGCCATGATGGACAGTGGGCAAATTTAAACCCCTACTCTTTTTCGAAGGACATCCTGGGATTTTTAACGACCACAGAGAGTCGTGACCTCGGTTTAACGTCTCATTCGAAAGATGGATTTTATTTATTACTTAGAATACAGAATAAATATGATAAAATTGATAAAAATATGATTTCAAATTGTAAAAAAATGTATATCTATATTTATATAAATAAAGAAAATATAAAATCAATTAAATAGGCCATTAAGTTTTTTTGCGACTATTGAAATTATAATCAAATGTTTAATAAAATTAAATAATTGCAATTAAATGATTATTTCTTGTAAAAATAGTAGGCAACTCAATGCTGCTTACTGAAATATCTATATATTGAGGTCATGTAATGTAACAATGTTTGCAACTATTATTATATTCCAATTCAAGTTGTGTGTTGTTAAACTGCATGAGAGAAACTTCTCCGGCAGGTGTGTGTAGGTGTATGTTTGTGTGAGTAGGTGTGTGTTTGTGTATGTGTGTAGGCATCTCATCATGTCACCACAATTGATAAGTGACGGTGTCCATCTTTGCGGCGTTCTCTCTCCCTCTCTGTGTGTTTTCTGTGGCTCTGACTGGCCTCTGCTTCTCGAACCCCACCATAACGCCCCCCGAGGGGAGCATGCTGGAGGTTGCCATGGAGACTAGCTTGGCTCAGTAGAGTGTGTGTGTGTCTGAGAGCGCGAAACATCAGATCTGTATCTCTCACCTCGTGCGTCCAACATTTGTGAAACATGGTGTTGGTGTGAAGGTATTTTGATCCGTTCTGTTTGCGATCTGCATTTATCATTATCGCAGTGCTTGAGTGCATGTAAGGGTGATGAATGAGCTGGAGAGTGTGAACGATGATGTCTGATTGACAAACTGAGGACCTTGGAGTGTCCATCAGTAGCTTGTGTGTTTGTGTTGAGGGAAATAAGTAGAAAAGTAGTCTTGTCACGATACTGAAAGTTCTAACTTCGATATGACTCTTAGCTTTTTAATTTGAAAAATATTGACACTCTATACCATTTTTGATACCTCAAAATAGTATATTGCCCATTGGGAAATATTGGAATTAATTAAAATTACAATATTTATCCATGTCTTGTTTTGAGTTAAAACCTTAAGCATGACTCAGTGTTGAGGAATTTTACATCTGGTTCTGTCAGTCTGATGTCCTGATTTTAACCTAATTGGTGAAGTTTTAACTGGTCAAACTGAAAAATGGGGAAAATATATGTTGTGGTCATTGTTTTGAACCCTTTAGCACTCTAAAGCACACCATTCGTAATTCATATTGGAATATAAAAGAGGAATTTACCAGCCTAACATGCATAGTTTGTGTTACTGAAGAAAAGTGAGCTGTCAGTAATAAACAGATAAGCAAACTTCCAATGACAAAAAATAATACAACATAAAAATATATGCAGATGAAAGCAGTGCATAACATTATGCAGGTATTCTAACTGTGCGTTTACACCGAAGGTGGCGAGAGCATCAAAATTTGCTACATTGGTCTAGTATTTAAAGGAGGTTGCAACGTATCAGCAAATCAGTTACATTCCCGCATAAAAATATGCTTTCTAGAGTAAAAATTTTGCATGCGTTTTATCAAATTCGTTTAATTATAGAAGATGAAGTTGTTGTGTGTGGTGTGACTTTGCTCCACTTATCTAATGTGTTCATACATGTATGTCTGAAATATTCTAAAGCAGCAATACTGATGTGCTGTCGTAACAGTTACCATGAGATTCCTGCTTTTTTAATTCATTAATGCACATCAACTCGCCAGAAAACATTGTAAATAATTGGAAATCGGGTGACTGCAATAATTAAACCCTAGGGAACAACTATGGTCAGAACCAAAGTTCACAGGGCCTCTCAAGCAGTGGACTTCTATATTCTGATTGCTTGCCACCGAACAGCATCATAGCTCATGATCATAAAGCTGACTTGATTTCAACTCTGCTTGATGCCCACATCGATGAGGACGGACCATGCCACTCCTCGATGCTTTTTGCCAACGGCTCCCATTGAAAATTAATTTCAATTTCAGACTTCCGGCTACTTTGATGCTCTTGCCGCTTTCAGTGTGAACGTACAGTAACTAATTTTTATTATTTTTTTTGTATTTGTTTATTAATGTTAATGAAAACAGCAGTTTGTTGTCAATTTAGGATTTTCCTCCGCAACTGTTTACTTTCACTTTTAGGCTGTAGCAACTGTGTTTTTAACACTTGTATCTTGACATTATTTAACATATCTGGCATTCTATTATGGGAAAAAAATATTTTAAAAGTTATTTTGGTCAATATTGTAATTTAAATGAATATTTTTAAATTATTTCTGTAAATCTGGTTGATATTACACCTGTACATTTTATCGATCATGAAATACTGTCATTATTAAGCACAGTCCGCAACAGGAATATAGCCAATGTCGTTTTAAGAGCCATACGGTGCTGATATGTTGTTGCGCGTGGATTTTCATTCTCAACACTTTTCTGTTTTTAAAACAATGTCAAAAACATTTTACTGTTTTAGTTTAGTTGTTTTAAGTGTATGATATTCTGCTCGAAATAAATAAAATCAAACACTTTACGTTTGACAATTACATGACAAATGATGGTGAATAATCATTAAGTGCCACATTTTGATATGCATTTGACCATTTAGGAACATTTAAGTTTACAAGATGACTTTACATATCCGTGTTCTCAGTCTTTGAGGCTGAGTGCATTAAAAAAAACAGCAGAAATGATCTTTTGTGTCTTTAAAACATGAATAAATCGAATATGCTTCAATAATTTAAAGATGTCCCATGCTAAAAAGGCACGATACATGATTTACCAGATTTCCACGTGAAATTGAGCTGTTAATGTATGTATTTACGCATGTATCATGTTTGCATCAAAATACAAAAATTACTGCTTGTGTCAGGTGTTTGAAATGCAGAGTGTATGGACAGGACAGTAAATTTGACAATTTCTCTTCTGCTGCCGTTATTTGTCTCACTTTTTCCTTTTTCTGAAAGTTTTTCTTTTAAAATTTCCGCAAATAGGATTGTAAAAAAATTAGTTTGTTGTACTCTCCCATTCACTACCTCTAAGTTTACCCAACTATGATGACTTATGATGACTGAGAAAGCTTGAAATGTGAAATAGGTCCATGGACAAGAAAAAAAGAGAACTCGCTGTATAAAATGCCTTTGTCAGAAAGAGATTGAGAGTACATCAGGTATAAATACTGCGCTAAAGCAATATCATAGTTTCAAATTTTTTCAGCATTCATGCTTTTGTATATAATAATAGAGTACAATATTAGAAAATATATCCTGTTATGTGCCATGATCTGATGATTGTCCCATCTGCAGGAAGACGCTCGTGCCGATGCCGTGGACAGTGTGGTGAGAGACATCCACAACACACAGTGTCTGCTAAATGTGGAGTACAGCGGCAGCGTCTGTCCGCAGGTCACGCTCCAGTTCGCAGACACTAAAGAAGATGTGGGTCTGGGTCTGGTCAAAGAAGGCATGGTCATGGTGGACATCCGGAAAGAGAAGTACCTCCAGAAAATGGTAAGTCAGGAGCTCAAATAGGGAGTGTGGAGTGACTGGTCAGCTAGTTTGTCTGGGATGTATCATCATTATCTTTGTACCTAAACGTGCACCTTGCAGTTTCACAGCAGGGCCTCTGACGGCAGACATTTTAAAATGTTATGAAGCACTGACCGTTCATTCTGCCCTTGCTTTTTCCACGGTTATCCATCTTGGTTTCATTAGCTCTTTCTCCTTTACTGTTATGTAATGCTTGAGCTGTTTCTTGAGCAGCTTTAAATCTCAATGCTTCCATTTGTAGTGCACTGTAAATCACACCGGACATGTTAGAGATTAGTTCATTTCTAGAATTGCATGATTTGCCTCAAACATAATGAAGTTAGTTAGTTAGTTAGTTAGTTAGTTAGTTAGTTAGTTAGTTAGTTAGTTAGTTGTGCTGGACCCCAACATGCATAATAAATCAGCAACTATTTAATTATTCCTATTAATTATTCCTAAAGCATGTACAAATTATATATTGTCATAATAATAATAATTGTTGATATTATTAAGAAGTTATTACAAATATTATTCACTGAAAATAACTTCATATCGTAGTCTGTCACAAGTTGAATAAACAAATAATAATAATAATAATAATAATAATAATAGTAATAATAATAATAGTAATAATAATAATACCAGCAATAAATTATTATTATTAGTAGTAGTATAGTAGTAGTGGTAATATAATAATAATAATTGTTGTTAAGTTAATACTATTATTATTCACTTAAAAATTATTTCAGATCTTAGTCTGTGAGTTTCCTTCGCAGGGTGGCAGGGCGCACCCTTATGGATAGAGTGAGGAGCTCTGTCACCCGGGAGGATCTTGGAGTAGAGCTGCTGCTCCTCCACATTGAGAGAAGTCAGCTGAGGTGGCTCGGGCATCTGTTTCGGATGCATCCTGGTAAGGAGGTGTTCCAGGCATGTCCCATCTGGAGGAGACCTCGGGGAAGACCCAGGACACGCTGGAGGGACTATGTCTCTCGGCTGGCCTGGGAACGCCTCGGGATCCCCCCAGAGGAGCTGGAGGAAGTGTCTGGGAAGAGGGAAGTCTGGGGTTCTCTCCTAAGACTGCTGCCTCCGCGACTCTGCCCCGGAAAAGTGGTAGAAAATTAATGAATGAATCTTAGTCTGTCAGTTAATATAATAAGTTACTATATTATAATATTACATAATAATAATAATAATGCACAGTAGAGTTATTATTATTAATAATAACAATAACAACAAATTATTATTATTAGTAGTAGTAGTATGGTAGTATAATAATAATAATAATAATAGTTGTTAAGTTAATTCGATTATTATTCACTGTAAAAATTATTTCAGATTTTAGTCGATCACAAGTTATTATATTACATAATAATAATAATAATAACAATAATAATAATAATAATAACAACAGTGTCAATGACAGTAATAATATACATATTAGTATTAATACTGCTACTATATTCTCATATTGCTATAATAAAATCTGCACAGTAGAGCTGGTATTATTAATAATAAGATTAATTATAAGTATAGTAATGGAAATAAAGTAATAATAATCATTTTTTGCAATATTTCACTTTAAAGGTAAAATCAGTTTTATTCAGTGCTGCTATAAAATGGCATTACCATCGCTACATGTCATTTACATATATTTAAATAGTCACATGGATCCATGTCAGTTTTAAATAGCCTAATTATGCAATAATTTACATAAGCTGAAACTTATCTAATGGCGCTTTAAGTATGACTCCAAAAAGCTTCTTCTGCAGTCTGACTTTTGAACTAGTTCGTTGATCTACCTGTTGTATATCTTATGACCTTCTCGCCACCCTGATGTTATTTTTGCTGTTTCTCCTGAATCAAAGTACGCAGACTCTTAGCATATGGAGGGTGTTTGTGACAGTCACATCAGGTCCACCGTTTGCCTGTTCCCATAGGAACACTTCTGTTCTGGTTCACTCGTCCCCCCCTCGCACTCCCTCGTGCTTGCTTTCTTCATTTTCTGTTGCACTAACAGGTTGTTTGAGGTGCTTGTATAAAGCTGAGCTGTCTGACATCAATGGCGCTCGCTTCTGCTCCTGTTTCACACTCTCACATAGTTATGAAACACTGGTGCTCAGGCATGTGTACTGTACTTCAGCTACTGTGCACGCATGCTTTAGTTCAACAATGCGATCCAATGTGCGTCAGAAAAAATGCTCAAATCTCCAATGGTTTCTGTGGCTACTTTTTTTTAGATCACAGCAATATTAGCTCAACCATTGGCGTAAGTTCATGGGCGGAGCTATTCGTTTGACTGGCCAATAGGTGATTGTGTCTATGAAACTGTTGTCTTTACACGCTACACCAAGTACAATAACTATAAAGTGAGCTAATAGCGGTAACTATGTCCAGGTCTACAACAATTTGTGGTTAAATTATTTGATCTTTTTTGTTGTTGTTGTTGTTGTTGTTGCTTTAAATCATAGGTCTCAACATCAATTCCTGGAGGGCCGCAGCTCTGCACAGTTTTGCTTCAACCCTGGTCAAACAAAGCTGATCCAAATAATCGAGATGTTCAATAGAGTCTTAAACAGCTTGATTATTTGGATCAGCTTTGTTTGATCAGGGTTGGAGCAAAACTGTGCAGAGCTGCGGCCCTCCAGGTATTGAGTTATATTTTAAATGTTCACAATCTATAAAGGGATAATTAATCCAAAAGAACAATTGTACTCACCATTTACTTTTTTACCGTTTACCATTTATTTGTTGTTGTTGTTGTTGTTGTTGTTGTTGTTGTTGTTGTTGCTGTTGCTGTTGCTGTTGTTGTTAAACATAAATTAAGATATTTTGAAGAATGTAAAAATAAAGAAAAAACTACTATCAATGATATGAAAAAAAAATACTTTGGCTATGGTTTCCAGCATTCGTCAAAATATTTTATTATGGGAAAATAGGAAAGAAACTCAAAACAGAAACTTCAATTTGTTAAATGTGAACTGTCTCTTTAAGGCAAACTGGATTCTGATTGGCTTTAATGTTGTTATTGTTCATTAGCTGGAAAAGAATTGATTTCAGTGATTAACTTAATGCTCTGTGGCATAATTCTGATGTGAACTCTTTTAAAATGGGGTGTATGCACACAGACACGGTCAGCCAGATCTGATTTCTTAAAAAAAAACATTGATCTTCGCTGCCTGGCTGAGATGCTATATAAAGTGGGTATCAGACCAAATAAGAAGCACTGCATTAAAGTATATTTTTCCACATTTATGTCTTTCAAATATGGAAATTCATTTTACCCCAGTATTTGGAGTTTCTGCACTAGCCTGTTGCTAATGACGGCATCTGCGTTTAAACGTCTTTCGTCTCTTTTTACGCTTTAACAACCAAAATGGATGCTTAAGTCTGTTTAACTGATTATATTTGAATTACATTACAACATCAATACTGTAAAAATGAACCTCATGAAATTGAAAATAGTCACCGGAAGTTCATCATTGGCTGAAAAACACTAGCTGTGTATATAGTCCATTAGAGCATTATTTTAACTATATATTTGTTAAAGTTATCAACATTTTCGACTGAAAGTAAACCTAAAAGTATTTTTTTTTGTTGTTGTTTTATAACCGAAGTAGTTGTGTCTTCATCAATAGCTTTGTGCATAGTGTCAACTTATAGCTTTACAGTATTTACGAGACCAGAGTTTGAGGTTCCTTGTGCATGTCCCTCTCCTCCCTGTCCCGTCCCATTAAAGGTGAATAACCTAAAAAAAAATAAAATTAAACTGAAGTCATCTTAACCTTTTCTTGTCATTAGTGCAGACTCGTACATTGTATTACACTGTTACTACATCCTATCAGCAGTAAATTTACATGAAGGGCACATTATGTATGCCAGATTGTGCCTGTAGTCAGGCTGGCATGAGACAACCATTTTTTTTTTAAGGACAGCATTGGCACTTTAGTAAAGTGTGGTGGCGCCATGCCACTTGTCTTCTGTCTACTTTCGGCTTTCACCCTTGGCTTTTCCATAAAGATTCTCTCATCTCACTCTCTCCTTCATTCATTTTCTCATTCATTATCTCTCCCACTCACGCGCACTCTCTTTCTCTGTCCTTCTCTCTCTCCTTCCCCATCTTCTCTTGCTGCCGGTTTGGCCTCCAGCACTGCACACCCTGTGCAGGGGGATGTAGTTTAGAATTTGCATGTATTTGCATGTCTGTGAAAGCGGTGTGATAAATCATAATCTGCAGAATTAAAGACAAAGCGGTGGATCAAACCTTTCATTCCTTCATAAATGAGTTGTGATTTAAAACACAGTTAATACAGCATGATTATTTACACTGCCTTCATAATGGGCATCGCCATCCCATTCTGTGAGCAACCCCCCACCCCATTGTCTTTCTTTTGATATTTTATTCCTTTTAAACACAGAGTGCTCTGTGATCTTTTTTCCCTTACGTCCTCTCTGCTTTTCAAGGGTATCTGCCACGCTCGACACCTGACTTCCTGCTATCAGCAAATCTTTGCTCTGCTGAAGTCTCCAGACCAGAGTCCATACGTCAGTCAGTCACAATCACTGTGGTCTAGTGCAAAACGAGTCCTTGAATGTCCGTACAAGGCAAACGGGAGAGGGAAAGGAAATCTTTAATGTGAAAGTAGGAGTCAGATATAGGAAGGTCTGTCTGACAGGGAGAGAGAGTACGCGGGAGTGACAGATAAGGCCCCCTGGCTCTCCTTCTCTCCACCTGCTTGCGGATAACGCAGGCCTTCCGATAACTGTGCATGAGCTTCATCAGTTCTCAGGATCAATAGACGAAATCGATGTGTCATTTCCCTCCCTGTGTTTGTCAAACACTGCTCTTTCTTATTTGCGTGTCAGTCTGTCTCTCCATCTCTAATTTTCTTCCTCATTCCTGGCCAACTGGATAAAATCTATAGTAGAAGTCTATAAGTCTATAATCAGAGGGAAAGGGCAAAATTATTGTTACATAAGCCAAGGTGCTCTGAGTACAGTTCAGTAGTGCTGCATCTGCATGTTGGCTGTCATCTTTTCTGATGTGCTAACTTTAACCTTTTAAGGCATCTTTTTTAGGGTGCAGCATTATTCTGCCTTATCTGATGCCTCATTTTACTGGATTCTAGGAAAGCACTGCATGTACACTTTGAACACCAGGACACGCACACCGAGTAGAATTCAGATGAAGACTATGTTTATAGGGGTGAGTGTAATGGAGACCAGATAGTTGCAGAGTGTAAGGTGGTTGTGAGTGTAATGGAGACCAGATAGTAGAGGTAAACCTCGCTCCACTGGCCTCAAGAGATCTCTCGGTGACTGAAATTAGAGAGTATGGCATTGACATCTTCTTTACTAGTGTACAAACATCTTACTTGTGGATGAATTTTAAATCCCACTGTGAGGCGAGTAGGGCACAGGTTTCAAACTCGGTTCCCGGAGGGCAACAACTCTGCATAGTTTAGATTTAACCTTTAAATGTCCTTCTGTGTTCTTGTGTTGATATGTTTGTATGTATCCTGAGCTTCTGACCAAAACACAAAAACGTATTTCTTGTGTGCACACTTGCAGAACAAACCTCATTCTGATTCTTATTAAACACACCTGATCAAATTAGTGTCCTTCGGGCTTGTTTGAAACCCAGACTGATTCTGTTGCTGCCGTGACCTGGAGGAGAGTATGATAGTGGCAAGCTAGTAAGAACTGTGGATAAACCTCACTTCTCAAGTCACTGCTTATAGATATTGCAGTGACAGAAGCTAGAAGCTGTAGTCTGTAGTGTCTTTGTTAGTGTACATGCCTCCCATGTGCTGGTTTGACTCTCAATCTGATCATTTTATCAGTCCTCTATAGTTTTGACACCCATCCCCAAGCACTACATTGGTGCCATGACCCAGATTGAAGTGAGGTTTTGGAGGTTGAGATGTGCAGACTCAAGGAGGACACTAGTCTTTAGCATCCTTGTTAGCGCACATGCTTCACTTTAGTGAGTAAAGCCAGGCTGATATTGTTGGTGCCGTGACCCGGTGTGGAGTGTAATAGTGGCAAGCTAGAAAGAACTGTGGATAAACCTCACTCCTCAAGTCACTGCTTCAAGACATTGTAGTGACTGAATCTAGAGGTTGTGGTCTATAGTATCCTTGTTAGTGCACTTCCTTACCATGTGCTGATTTGACTCTCAATCTGATCATTTTAGCAGTTCTCTATAGAGTTTTGACACCCATCCCCAATCACTACATTGGTGCCATGACCCAGATTGAAGTGAGGTATAGGAGGTTGAGATGTGCAGCCTCAAGAAGAACACTAGTGTTCAGCATCCTTATCACACCTGCCTCACTTGAGTGAGTAAAACCAGACTGATTCTGTTGGTGCCGTGACCCGGATGGGAGTGTAAAAGTGGCAAGCTAGTAAGAACTGTGGATAAACCTCACTTCTCAGGTCACTGCTTCAATATATTCTAGTGACTGAAGCTAAAAGCTGTGGTCTATAGTGTTCTTGTTAGTGTACGTGCCTCCCATGTGCTGATTTAACTCAATCTAATCGTTTGAGTATAAATAGAGGGGCGGTATTGGTGCCGTGACCCGGAGGGGAGTAAAACAGTGGCAAGCTAGTAAAAACTGTGGATAAACCTCACTTCTCAAGTCACTGCTTCAAGATATTGTAGTGACTGAAGCTAGAAGCTGTGGTCTATAGTGTTCTTGTTAGTGTATTCGCTACCCATGTGCTGATTTGAATGTCAATCTGATCATTTGTGTATAAGCAGAGGGGCGGTATTGGTGCAGTGACCCTGATTGGAGTGAGGTTTATGGGGATGAGGGTAACAAAGGCCAACACGTATGGCTTGTATAGGTAAGCATCTCTCCCCTATAAATATGACATTTATTGTTTATTTTAGCATGACATATTGGAGATGCTTCCAATTCCACTTGGAACTAGGCAAGTAGACCTGGAGGGGTTGCAGGAGGACAAGTAATATCTAAAAATATGTTGGTAAAAAGTCTGGTCCTCTTTATCAGGTGTCAAGTCAGTTGCCTTAAAAGACAGATCCCTGCTTATGCAATAGACAACAAGGCTTGTAGGGTTTATAACAAGGCTTCGATGCATTTATGCTACACCAGTGCTAAGCTTACTGTAGCGTACCACGAGTGCCGCTGGTGCCTTTTCACGTTCATTAGTTTTACAAGCTAATTACAAGCTTACATTACCAATTAGGGTTACAGTCATAGAATACAGACAGTCTTATTGCAGATTTGTTCTGTGAGACTCTCCTTAAGCGTTCATTATTGACTTGTTGATTTCAAGGGGCTGAACTCTGGTCTTATAATTTCAGAATGAGTATGCAGGTCTTGCTGTTGTTGGCATTTAATGACTCTCCCCTGGAGACATTAATTAAGACATGAAAGGTGGTCTGATCTCAGCAGGTGATGTTCTGTCGATGGTTTGATGAAACTGTGGCACCGTTAATATTTCTCTCACTTACTGTGCTATTGAGATGTACAGTCCAGATGATAAAGCCCAGGGGAGATGTAATAATTTTATTATGGTTGTTCAGAGATGAAATGGCCCCTTTGGATATTTTAAGTTTTTAGCAGTCATAAGAAGTCAAGTCTAGGTTTGGACATTACTGTTCCTCTACTGATTAAAAGGATAGTTCACAGAAGAATTGGAAATTCTGTCATTATTTGTCCACTCTTTATTTGGTCCAAACCTATTTGAGTTTATGTTGAACACAAAATAAGATATTTCAAGGAAATTTGGAAACCTGTTTCCATTGATTTCCGTATTTTTTAAATGTTGGAAGTCCACCGTTTATGTATTCTGTTGAACACTAAAGATGTTAAATTTAAACTTAAACCTTTCTTCTGTGGTCTCATTAACTTATTTTAATGAATCCCAGTGTAATTAGTTAAGCTAAGATCCCTGGTTGGGTAATCTAGGCTTGAGCCACTATTTTGAGCTTGGAGCTGCCCCTTTGATAGCACACCAAATACACATAACCTTTACTCTGTTTATTATTTGCAAGGTTGACTATTGTAGGGTGTGCAATATTGCTGAAAAATGTGATATGTGATATCAAGATATAATATTTAATATGCGATATGACATTTAAAAATTTGCTACCAACAAATATTTCATATTGTATAAAGAAAGCTTTACCACTACAAGTATATTGCCATATGCACATTTGCTGTATTTCAACAATGTCGATATCATGTTATAGCGCATGATTCAATTAACGTCATTGCGTTGCCACGCTATCCCCATTTCCTCCGGAGTTTCGTGTGATTTCGGGTGTTTCATTTTTAATTTGTTGACTTTAACTGCAGTTTGGCACTTTCATTCAGGAACATTTCATGCATGCCCCCCGTGACAAGCGAGATATTGGATGCGAGGATGAACTGCTGGAAGAGTGTTGTTTTAATGGAATTTGATACCGCATGCCGTATGGGGAAAAAAACTCCGCATTTCGTGATGCAGATGTCTGTGGTCCTTCACTGACTCAGTAGATGCAGAGAATAGTGTCAAACAGCTGTGTGTGTATAGACTCAAAAAAAAAAAAAAAAGTGTTTACATATCTGTACTACATTTCGATAATGCGACTAAAATCAGCATTCTCCACATGTCTTAATTAGATTTTTCTCAAGTTTGATTATGACCTATGTTAGAATAAATTAATTAGAAATCTCTGTTTACATGGTAGACCCTTAATCAGAGTATTGTCTTAATCATATTAAAATTGGATTATTGGTCTCCATGTAAACATACTCAATGTTTTTGTTACAATTGGCAAAACTGAAGTGTATCTTACAAGGTAAACACCTATTAAGCATGGCCTCCTGCATGGATGTTAGATTAGCTATGTTTACATCCCAAGATGTTAATTAGATTTATGTTTATTTGCGAATAATGCACATTTTCCATCAAATGTGTTGAAGAGAACGAAATCGCCACTTCCTGACAAACTGGTGCCAAATATACAGTATATATTTTTCTTGTATATTAAATTGCATGTGCCTCAGAAGACGAAGACAAAATGCGATGAACATGAAGTGGTTTTTGGTGGCGTAAGACCACTCTTTGGGAGCGCATCCACTCCGGGAAGGTAATAATAGAGAACTACTTTGATGATGGACATTGGCTGAGGCATTTTAGATTAAACAAAATAACATTTCAGATGTTTTAGAATGTCATCCTTCACTGGTTTGTCCATTATTGCCGTCACATATTTATTTTGTCATCACATGATGTTAAAAATCAAAATCACGTGATTTTTTTGATGTGCCTGTTGGAATTTATTTGGTAAATGTCGTTTCGTTTTAGTCTATGCACCTTTTCTTTTTGCATAAAAACTTTATCCTACTCATGCGTTTTTTTTTTTTTTTTTATGAACATTTTTAAAATGTATGCAGATTCTAGCATTTCCATTAAGCATTTCTGCAATATTTCCGTATTAATGGGCATAAACATAGGTAGATGGAAACATAGTTATTGATTTTAGTTGATTTTTTGGATTTTTGTGACAGTGCAAAACTTTACAACAACACAAAAGCAAAAAATTGGTATTATCTTTTCCAATAAAAACAAATACTCAGTCATTTCAGCTCAATTAAATGACCTGTTCGTCTGATAGTACCTGTACCTTTAGTCATGGACCATTCCATGTCCAGTAATATCCCATCATGCTTCGCTCCTTACAGTTTCATTGCCCATTAGCCATTAAAAGTTAGCTGAGCTTGAATTTTTTTGCTCTTCTAGTATCAAACACACGCTCATCCCCACACACAAACCGGACCAGGACACATGCTGAATGACACGCATCGCTGCCTAAAAACTTCATTTCATTCCTGCGCCCTGTGGATTGAACACAGGCTTGATATGGGACAGAGAAGCCATTTCGGCTCTAGCGTCTTTCTGTTGTTTAATCTCTGTACTGAGATGATCAAAGTCCAAACTATTCTCTTCGAATGTTCCATGGACGCTTTGATTTTCGGCCTGCCTGTATTACTGGATATTATGGAGTGTTTCTAAGAACGTCCCAAATCTAATCACTGTCCCATCATTTCATGCTGAGATTAACAGTGAAAGACTAAGTTGCGGTCGGCGGATTTGTAGAACACAAACACCTGAACTCATAGTGAGGACTATGAACAGAGGACACAGAAATGGCTCACACACTTGGAAAGGAGAAGTGTGTGTTTTCAACAGTGTCTGCAACGATGATTACTTGAGCAGGTATACAAAGTTGCAAACTTGTTAGAAATGAAAATCAAGCATGAATAAGCAGTGGAGACATGCTAGATCAGATGCTGCCATTACGCTTTTAGTTCTCTTTCACAGCTTTTGTTTTTGGCAACTTAACGATTAAATACATTGAAAATTATTCATAGTATGTAATGTGCGTAAACCTGTTTGGAAAGGAATCTTATTTATGTACTCAATATACTTCTTCTGTACTATACTTCTATACTTCTGCAGTTTATCATTGTTAATCAAACAACAAATGGAAATCTTTTTTTTAATTGTCTATATATTTATTAATAAATAACAAATTTAAAAAAAGTAATTGAGAAAAAAAAATGGTTGTATTGTGAAATCTCTCTCTATTTGATGGTTTGCAAAATATTTTAGTTGTTTTATTGAGAGTGTTTCTGTAAAGACTTTGGGTAAAGCCAAAATGGCCATCTATTTTAGCCGTAGAGGCAGAATTGAGCAGAAAATATAATGTTGAAAGGGTGTTTGTTACTAATTAAATCAAGACTTTTCATTGATGGACTCTTTAAATGTTTCTGAAGGATTTCTGTGTCATAGAAGAGCTTTGTTGGTTTTTGCTACCTTAAATGACAGGTTTAATGCCATCTTTTCACAATTTCCAGCAATATTTGCTCTCTAAAGACAGATTATTGGGAGATTTAGTGCAATAAATGATATTTAAGCATACTAGTCTGCACATCAGAGTAGAATTTTACTGCACACGATTTACAGAGAGCAGAAATGACAATACCATGTAAATAAGATAAATAATATAAGCCTATTTTGTTTGTTTAATAAAAGGACAACATACAGGCCTGTTGTGTTGGAAGGAACACTAAATAATTTTGAAAAACATTAAACGACTCGATTTTCTTGTTCTTCTCATACTTTTTATTTGTGTGTGTCTATAGATAGATGGATTGTAGATAGATGGATGCTGTACATAGATACATACTATGGATGGATGGATGGATACTATAAATGGATATATTGATGGGTACAGGTAGATACTGTAGATGGACGGATGGATAGATGGATGGATGGATACAATAGATAGAACGATAGATAGAACGATAGATAGATAGATAGATAGATAGATAGATAGATAGATAGATAGATAGATAGACAGACAGACAGACAGACAGACAGACAGACAGACAGACAGACAGACAGACAGACAGATAGACAGATAGACAGATAGATAGATAGATAGATAGATAGATAGATAGATATTATTGTATTATATATTACTTTCAAAATGCACAGTAATTATATTCCATGTTATATACATTCATATACTTTTGGCAATACTGCAACAAAAAAGGTCCTGTCAATAAAGCGAGAGACAGGTTTTTTATTAGTAATTTATTAGTTATAAAAAAAGACATCTGCATTTTAATATCGGTGCATCCTTTATCTTGACGTGTTGGTAATTTGTCATATATGATCACGTCAGCGTATCTATAATGTTGGCATCTTTGGAGCAGCACAGGGCTTTTGTGCCTCTGCTGTGTGTGAAACTGCTGATGTGTGTGTGTGAGGTGCTGTGTTGCGTGTCGTATGGCTTCAGACTCTTGATGGATGGAGTTGGCTGTGTTAGCCACACTTTTCTCTGCAGCTGCACAGTCCAGATGTAGCACAAAAGAATCACTGCTCTTCAGCCAGCCAATTAACCTCCTCTAAACAAACCCAAAGAGCACACGCCACGCTTTTTAACGTCTGCCATCTTGTGCATCTGCTGTGTATCATCAGTACCTGGAAAACAAGCCACTCAAGCTTTATAATCACGCTGCCGATTCCGATGTGATTCAGAAACAATGACTGTCCTGCTCTCTGACTCCATGGCAGAAACACTCAATATGTTTAGCATTGTTTAGGCCTGTCTAGTGACTGTCGACACCCAGGTAGTAGATGCATATGCAGTAAAAAGAATGTTAAACACCATGTTTAAAGAAAAGATAGATATATTTATGTAGTTTGGAGTCTGATGTTTGAGAAAATATATGGAGTCGCTAACTTGATCCATTCTTTCACTGTTTTTCACTCACTTTTTACATTTTAAATGAACTGTATCTTCTTAAATATGTCCTGTGGTGTGACATACTGTAATTATGAATCTCTGATATTAAGAAAAACAACTATACAAATTATATGATACAATTCTATGATACGATACCAAGAAAAATAAAGATTTTTAAAACCATTTTCGATACTGAGAGGAAAATGCTGCTGAGAGAAAGAGCGTGCAAAGCCGGTATCGATACTAACAGAAGCAAGATCGTATCCTTTTAAATATTTCAGTATTAACTAGTGTTGTCACGATACTGGAATTGGGTACCAATCGATACTGAAATTTGAAAAATGTCCATTTCCTGTGAACATTTGAACGCTGTTGAGCACGTTCTTAAACAGAAATGACAGTGATTGGCTGTGAAGGTCATCAGTTCACCAAACTCACTGCTGTTTACTGTAACCACAGATACAGGGACACTTGAGCGTTTTAAAGCCGTGATTTTTCAGCGGATCGCTCGTATATCAGACAAACTAGCTGATGGACGTAACTTTGAAACACTCCAGTGTCCCGGTATCTGTGCTTACGCTCAGTAAACAGCGGTGAGATTGGTGAACTGATGACCTTCACTGTCATTTCTGATGAGCACGTGAACACAATGACAAATCAGCGGTGTTTAAGAATGTGCTCAACGGCGCTTAAATGATAGCTGGAAATGGACGTTTTTTAAATTTCAGTATCAATTGGTACCAAATTCAAGTATTGTGACAACCCTAGTATTGACACTTAGCAAAATATTGAGATTTTTGACAACACTAATACAAATAGAGTGAGTGATTTATCTTCATTGTTGGACACTTAGGTTCATGTAGTGCTATTTATTTATATAAAATTATATTAATAATTATATTTAATTGTTTCCCCGTGTCTTGAATATTTTCAACAAATGTGGTTTCACACCATAGGACAAAATACATTTTATAGTGGTTCCAAAAAATTGTAAATATGTGAAAAAGGGAGATCTTGAAGAGTGTCATTCAATTAATTTAAGTTTTTGTTGGAATTAGATGGACAAAAAATATTGTCATTCACTAAAATAGCCATTTTGTGACCTTAGAATTATAAGGTTCTATCTGACATTTTTGTCAAAATTAAGTTATTCACATATTCTTATTAAATGACAACTTATTTGGATTATGGGATGTTTTTATAAGATGTTTACATTTTAAGAATTAAAAACGGTTTATCTACAAAGTGGAACTCTAGCTCTGGCTCTATAAGGTTCTTTCTGTGAGCCAATCAGCATTTTTAATGCATGCTCGAGGACAAATCAGGATAAGCTTTTTTTTTTTTATCATTTCTCTGGACTGCTCCATTGACAGCAGGAAAGACCAGAAAGACAAAATCACGCAAAATCAGAGTCGACTAAATAATGCCGCACCACTCAAAATTCAGAAGAAACCTGAAACTGAAAAGATGTGTAAATGTGATGATTTAGAAACATTTTTTGACATTGAGATGAAATGTTCCATTTTACATTGTTAAAAAAGAAACGAATATTAAAAAATTTATGTATTAAAATATTTTTATTTGTGTATAAATCGTAAGTGAAACATTTTTCAGTGTTTATTAAACTCATTTGCTCATTGTCTGTTTTCTTTTAAAGTCTCTAAGTTTAATATTAAGCCTTGAAGGGCAAATACTTAATTTAATTTATGGGGCATATAATTCAATGAATATAATTCAATTTATATAAAGCATACAATTTAATAAATATTAACATATTAGATAAAATTACCATCTGCACTGGACAAAATATTTAGCACAGCCTTGTATGCTTAATTTAAACAAGAAACAATATTTGTCCTGAAAAAAAAAAAATTGTTACAGAAAGCAAAAATGTAACTTTCTCAAGCATTAACATATTGTTACAACACAGTTTTATATATATTTCTTTTTGTTTTATTGTATTTCTTGAAAAGTAATGCTTCAATGAATGATCTGCCAGATAGAACCTCATAATTCCAAGTGGAAAAAGACTTTTCAGAATTAGAAGGTTCTACCTGCATTTGCTGTGGTTTTTTACTCCAATTTGTAAATGTAAGAGAACTTACATTTAGAGTACATTTAGGGTCTCTGTCATGTTAATGTATGAAAGAGAACTGTTACACACATATTGTTTGCTATATAGAATGCAAAACTTTGAAGCTCAATATCTCAAAATCATTTAGAACGCAGATAGAACCTTATAATTTCAAGGTGACTACTTCCTTAAGTCCTGACATATTTATTAATAATTTTGCAATTTATTTATTTATTAACTATGCTCAAGACAGTCACTCAATTGGACAGATTAGGCTCAAAAATGAATAAAACAGCAGTTTACATAACAAGAGGTTTATGGAAGACAAAGACCCGTTTAACCATTTACTGCATTTACATGATGGCAATACTAATTATATTCATTTTGTCATGTGTGACAGCAAAAATGCAGCGTCACGTCAACACCCCACCCGCACTTTTCCTTACTATTGAATGCATACTCTGAATCTGATGATCAGAAAACAGCTCGACATGATGAAGGCCCGTTAAAGCATCTTTTAAACAAGGTGCACTTACTGCGTTTGACTGATGTAGATTCAGCAGCACATCAATCTCTGTAAACGCCGTCATTTTTTAAAGCAATCTCTGTCCTCCATAATGTCCTGCGGGTGTCATTTATTTAACGCTGAAGATGCTGAGGGATGTTGTTTGAGTTTGTTATAGAGACAGTTCATCCAATAATGAAAACTAATCATTTACTCATCCTCCACTTGGTATAAACCTGCACGAGTTTCTACTGTAAGTTTGAGAAGATGTTCTGAAGAATGTCTGGAAAGTAGTAGCCATTGATTTCTTTAGTATTTGTTTTTTCATAGTTTAAGATATCATCGTTTGTGTTCAACAGGAAAAACAAAATAGTTATAAATGTTTAGAATCACTTGTGTGTGTGTGTGTGTGTGTGTGTGTGTGTGTGTGTGTGTGTAAAGAGTGAGTGATTTTTCATTTTGGGGTGAACTATCCCTTTAAAAGACAAAGTTTAAAAAAAAAAAACGCTAGGTTTCTCTTGCTTTATGATGTTTTTTTCCCCTCAAAGATTTAAACACAACACTAGGTTTAGCTCTGGTTTAATTAATTTTTTTTTTTTTCTTGTGACAGGTGACCGAATATCTGAATGCCCAGGAATCTGCCAAGAGCGCCAGGGTAAGATCTGCAGTTTTAAATCCTTAACTTAATATATATATTTGTCGCTTTCATCTTGAGTCTCTTGCCACAATGTAGGCTATATAAAACACAGGATCCCAGTCCTTTAATAGCAGAATATAAACAAAAAAATCTATAAATATACAACAAATTTTTATATAATTGTAACCA
Organism: Danio kyathit; assembly: GCA_903798195.1. Taxonomy (NCBI): domain Eukaryota; kingdom Metazoa; phylum Chordata; class Actinopteri; order Cypriniformes; family Danionidae; genus Danio; species Danio kyathit. The sequence goes on along the minus strand of LR812522.1, from coordinate 23,343,700 downwards.
ATATTACAAAATATCTTGGTTTACTTTCTCGCTAAAAAGCGCTTGTTTTTCCGTCAATAACTTTCTTTGACTCTTGAAAATATCTTTTGATGGATTATTGGATATTTTCACAAACAACAGCAGCCTCAACAACAGAACATCGTTGTCTAATTTTACCTGCAGTGCTTCTGTGAGAGGAATACATTCATTTATATAAAATCAACAAACACTAATAACAAAAATAAATAAATAACCTCGTCATGTAGCCTATCATTTTTCTATTTGCTCTATTCACTTTATTCTTCGTGTACAAGCGGGCGCAGCCATTTGAATCTTTTTGGCTCAAGACTTCCGGTCTCATTTACTTCCATTCATTTTTAGACATTAAAAACAGCTCGTTTTGCTGCTTGATGTTGCAAACTGACATTTTCTTATTATAATATTCTGTTTGGTCTGTACAATCACGCAAACACTTGTTTGTAGAGCAAGTAGTTTGACCGTTTTCTGCGGTTTATTATTCCTAGTCATTTTTCCCATAGGCAGCTGAATCGGAAGTTCTAAAACCATTGAAGAAACGAGCGCACTTCCGCATTGAAGAATAAGGTCAATAAGATCAGATGATAGCATTAAGGACAGCATATGCTTTTTTTATTTTACATAGGGCTATAGGATGTCATAGGATCTCACTTTTCATTCCGGTAAAACATGATCGCGAATTCGCCAAGAAACGCCATTAAAAAGGGTTCCATTTTGTCAAGTTTACCTGCTTTCAGCTTAATTCTCCAACATGTTTACAGCAATGTCACGGTGTTTACAAAAAAATAAAAGAACATTGTATTGGCCTACTGTATGAAGCAAATAAAACGTAACGTAATGTCACATCATTTGTTTCGGAAAACGAATAAGCAGTGTCTCAACGTCCATATGAAAGCATCTGGCAGTCATTCTTTGGCATACAGTAAGTGGACTTTGCTCTGCAGGGCCCCCACATCTTGATGCTCATGACAAAAATAGCTTGTAGTTGTCTTTTTTTTTTTAAATGAGGTGTAAATCGCCGTCATGCACAAATGATATTTTTGCACTTTTACACATAATAATCCATGATCACATTACACAATACTGAAACTAAAAAGACGATTAATTGAAAAGTAATAGAAATTGACATTTAGATTCGATCAGAATCAATCAATGTTTTACAAGTCGATTTTTTATTTTTTTTTCAATTACTTTCCCTACCGCGTGTGGACTCACGTGACCCCACTCTGTTAAGGCTGATTTATACTAATGCGTCGAACGCACAGGTGTGGTCCGGTGCAGCCTTCGAGCAGTTGCATTCACTCAAAAAATGTAACCACACATCACACATTTGCATTACATTGACAATGATTGGAAGCTGCGCCAGATATGACTTGAGACGGAATATTTTCTATTACTATAAAACTACTACTTGCATTAAAATATTTGTATACAGAAGATTCAATTTATTATTATTATTATTTTTTTAATTATATTATTTACAGGATATACAAGAGTTATTTCAGATATTTAGAAGAGATACTGCTTATTTTCTAATTTTGAAAACATTGAAAATAATTAAGCAACAAAAATCAGTCCAAGGCACTCGATAAATGTGAAAAATTTAAAAAGCCTTTTTAAATTATTCACATTTATCGAGTGCCTTGGACTGATTTTTGTTGCTTGATTTTGATGAATCCCTCACCCAAAGAGCACCGACAAAATACTTGAGCTACCCCTGAGCGCTTTTTGTTTGTTTTTTATTAAAAATAATTAATTTTGTTTCCAAAAGTACAAGTTATTTGTTTTCACTTTTTATATGGAAAAAAAAGTGACGGTTGGAATTAGGCAATGTGTGTTTTAATTTCAGTTGTTCAGCGTTGATGTTCAATAAATAATCATAGATAGTGTGTGTTTCCTATAATTCTTTTAAAATCAAGTAATGCACACATCACTCAAAAATCTCTCACCTGTAATATGTGAGCATATTTGCTGTATGAAACCTGTCAGTAAACTATGAGGGCAAAAAAATAAAATAATTAATTGTAATCGAGTTAAAATGTTCAGTTAATCGAGATTTTGATTTTAGGCCAAATCACCCAATCCCAAAATAACACATTGTCAATACTTTTGAGACCCCCTAAAATTTCACAAATCGGGAGCCCTTGCCTTAATTAGGGGAGCAGAGCTATCCCATACACTAAAAAATAAATCCGTAAATTTACGGTAAAAAAACGGCAGCTGTGGTTGCCAGTATTTACCGTAAAAAATACGGTACAAACCGTAAAAAGTAAATTCTCATTTTTACAGTACACTACCGTATTTTAATAATTTATAGAGGTAATATGTCTGTATTTTAAATTAGCAACATCTACACATCATTTGTTACACTGATAGACATGATAACACAGCTATATGCAGGTGGTGATGAGAAAGTTCGTACATAATGAACCAATGCTCATCACAAACAACTTTTCCCACAAGCAAAAAAGTGTAACATTGTAAAGAAGGTGCTCAGTGTCATTCACACAGCTACTAAACACCAGTATGGTAACACACATAAAATTAAAATCATGAAATAAACATTGTTTATCAACATTAGATATAACATAACTCACTAATATACATTACTGATGTGGAAACAACTAAAAAGATCCATAGTAATGTCAACAAAAAGCATAAAAAGTGATGTGCCATCCAGGGAATTCTGGGAAAGTCAATTTACGGTTATTCGCCGTATATATTAAGGAAACATACTGTTAACCAGGTTACGGATTTGTACTGTAGCATTTTTACAGTTTTTTACCGTTGAAATCACAGCCATTTTTTACAGTGTAGTTCACACCCTGACTTTACATTTTAGTACTTTTATTGTAATGTTTGTTAGCAGAAGTTTCAGATGATTACTTGTAGTCCTTAAATATAAATCAAGAATAATTTTTATTTGGCTCAATGATGAGGTATCACAATTAGCATTAAATTTCCTGCATTAAATGTATACAAATCTAACGTAAATAAATGAAATAGTGTTCAAATATTGGAGAAATAATGCTCCAAAACAATGGAGCAACGAATAACACATTCTAAGGTATACGTAATTCTTTTAAGTTTGTTTGTTTGAAAACCTGCTGACTGTACATTATCTTTTACTTGCATCTCTCCTTCCCTGCTGCTCGTCTTTATGGCTTTAATGCCCTTGTTGGCACAGAAACGGAGGACTTTTATTTTCAGAATCGGCTTTGGCTCACACACTGACTTTACCTGTAACATCAGCTTAGTGCGAGGTGTAATGCACATCCAACACAATCTTCTGGCTTCAACATTGTTCACATGACAGGCCAATCGCTGTATAACAAGACTGAAGCAGAAGCGAGAGCTAGATGATGATGTCCCTGCTAACGGCAGCGCTAATTATCATAGACATTAATTAGCTGTGATTCTCTCGGTTAACAGCCGACACACACACACTCACAGAGATAACAAAAATGAAGAAGAACGATAAAATCCTTTGTGCAAAATGATTTCCCATCTTCACTAAGAATCCATGAAGCCGAAACGATTGACCGTCGCGCAAATGAAACGTTTGACTGCTTTATTTGGCGGAGCCGACGTAAAATGAACAGGCTGCGATGGAATTTGTCGAAGGTAAAGCTTTCATGCGTGACTGGATGTGAAAGGACTGGAGTTAAAGAGGAGCGTAAACGAGCGCTCGCCTCGTTATTACTGAGGTGTGATGATGTTACAGACCAGCTCATGTTTTAATGATCCTGTCTACACGCTGGCCATCTGTGCCTCACTCGCACAGATACATGGCAGAAATGCTTATCAGAGTTTAATGATGGTGAATCGGGGCTGTCAAATGACTCAAAGACCCATTTTGCTGCTTATTAATGTTTCATTGAGGTTATTTAGGATTTGGAGGGGGGTTCAAATGTTTGTTTTGCCTTTCGGTGCAATTTATTTACCCTTTGTGTCAAGAGGAAATGCGTTCAGAAAAGATCTGTGGCTTTGAGGGCTTGTCTTTGTTTTAGGTCACGATGATTTCAATGCATGTTCAATCAAACTCTCATATCCATATTAATTATTTTCATAGTGTTTGAATTATGCATAGACTATGAATTAATATTTTGACTTCACTGATGTCACAGTAAAGGAATCCAACTTGTGTTTATATTCAGAGGGGTTTACATGACACCTTTTTACAGATAGAAATGTAATGCGGTTTGGCTGTTCATTTGGACAGATGTGGAAATGCATTTTAAGTGGACTTCAAAGTGTACATTTTTTAATATGACACTTTTATTGTGTCTGTGTAAATGCCAAAAATGTGTTTTCGTGGAGGGGAAAACTGCAGGGCTGTTCCACAAAGTACATTTAAAGGTTAATCAAAAACACATTTACACTACGATTACAATTGCTTAAATACTGATGTCAAATTAATGTTGTATATATGTTTTATATAAGTTGTATATACGTTTTAAAGAAAAAAATATAAAATTAAATGCTACAATTTAAAGCTGTCGCAAAACAATTGCTGAATTCTGCATTAATTCTGAGATTTTCAAATGCATCGCTATTCTCTCTTGACTCAATTCTGTGCTTAGTTTTTAACAGCAGATCCAGGTACACTAGTTTAGTTTTTAACCGTACTGCGAAGTGCTCATGTGGAATTCACTTAAACTTTACCTACATTGATTATTTTAGGTGGAATTTGTAAGGAAATGAATGCAAGCAGAGTATAGGTGTTTTTAAAGCATATTCTGCTGTTAAAAATGAATCTCTGGATTTTTTAAAGAGAGAATAGCAATGCATTTTGAAAATCTCAGAATCGATCCAGATTTTATTTATTTATTTATTTTGAGCATTTATTTGTCACTGCTCTACTACTGTACACTACCTGACAAAAGTCTTGTCGCCTATCCAAGTTTTAGGAACAACAAATACTAACTTGATTTCTAGTTGATCATTTGGTATCTGAAGTGGCTAATATGAAAGGCAAAGACCTCTAGATTACGCTTATTTTACCAAAATAAAATATAATCGTGCCTTGTTTGTTTTTATATTTAATTAGGACAGTAAGGTCTGACTTTGCTTAGACAAAAGTCTTGTCATTTATCAGAAATAATGTACAGTATAGAATATAAAGTCATGGTGCAGTGGGAAAAGAATTTATATTGTGACTCCCATCAACTTGGGAAACTGCATCCATACATCTCTGCAATGACTCCAATAACTTAATAAAGTCATCTGGAATGGCAAAGAAAGTGTTTTTGCAGGACTCCCAGAGTTCATCAAGATTCTTTGGATTCATCTTCAATGCCTCCTTTATCTTACCCCAGACATGTTCAATGTTGTTCATGTCTGGTGACTGGGCTGGCCAATCCTGGTGCACTTTAACCTCCATTGCTTTCAGGAATTTTGATGTGGAGTCTGCAGTATGAGAAGGAGCAGCAAAAATGTCTGTAGATGTTGCCATCCATTCTGCACATCTCTTACACACCCCCATACTGAACGTAACCCCAAACCATGATTTTTCCTTCACCAAACTTGACTGATTTTTGTGAGAATCTTGGGTCCATGCGGGTTCCTATAGGTCTTCTGCAGTATTTGTGATGATTGGGATGCAGTTCAACAGATGATTCACCAGAAAAATCTACCTTCTGCCACTTTTCCAAATGATCAACTAGAAATCAAGTTATTATTTGTTGCTCTTACAACTGGGATTGACGACAAGACTTTTGTCAGGTAGTGTACAGTTTTAGATTAACTAAAACCACAAATAGGTGGCAACAAGCCCTACGTGGATCAGGTTTAATTCAACTGATTCATTCAAACCAGTTGTTTCATTTGTGATTAACGAAAAGGACTACGGAATTAATGAATGGTCCATTGGATCACTGGCTATGTCGATTTTATTCGAAAACACTAAATCATTAAATAAAGCTGGAGATGTTTCTAAAGGGGTTTCATTTCACAGCGGTGACAACAGTGTCAAAGTTTAGGGCTCACACATTTACTACCTGTTTGTCACCAATTCAGGCTGACCAGGAGAATTCGCTTCACAGAGCGTTAGGTTTGTGTGTGTATTTGGTTATTGGAAAGTGGGAGGGGCTTATTCATTTTCAGTCAAACTAAATTGAATCCAACCCAAATTCAAATAAAAAAATACAAACATAATGACCTTTTCACTGTATTGTTAGAGCTTTTCCTTTACTTGCGATCTGACCCCCCCAAAAAAAGAAGAAATATGTTTTTAATGAATAACCTGTTCTTTTATTTGCAGCTCAACATTTGGCGTTATGGAGATTTCCGTGACGATGATGCGGACGAGTTCGGTTACCGGCGCTAAGTTGTTGCTCCAAAGACCTTGTGGAAGACCAGATGCATTTGCAGAGAACACGAAACACAAAAAATCATGAAAAAACAAACTCAACTAAACATCAGTATGCTTTTATTTGTTTTTTGTTTTTTTTTTCTAATGTTGAACATTTGCCTCTCTCCGTTGTTTTTTTATATATAAATATACTCTGTGCATATCCTCTCTTCTGCCCAAGGACTTTGTTTCAGTTTCTAATTTTTTTAAAGCAAGTAGGGTACAGATCTACCTGTCGCTGCTTCTAATAGGACCAACGTATTTACCTTAATCTTACGTTTTGACTTGATAGCCAATCACGATTTTTCCTTTTTTTGTCATGCAAATTTTTAGCCAATCACCAGCTGTCAAACCCCGTCTTAGCGAACCTGATCAGCTCAATCAGATGTCTATATTTTGGGGCAAGACTTTTAAAGAAATGAGGGGAATGATGCACAGAGCAACCATGAGCTTACCGAGAAAACGCCTCCTTAATCATGAGATTCTATATTTCAATACGTATATAAATATGGATATTTTGAAGTTAGATCAAAACTAACCAAGTGAACTTACTTGAGCGTATTTCCGTCTCTCTCTCTCTGATGTGATCTGAGTGTTCAGTGGCATTTCTGGGCATTTGTGTAGGACGTGTGTTTTCTCTTTTCATGTGACAAAAGAAGCACCTTTTCCAGGCGTCTCTGGGCTTCCTGTGAGGTTTACTCTACGCTCAGCGTTTCTTCTTCTCGCGCTCTTGCCCGCCATACAGAAACAGTGTTTGAATTTGTTTCCTCCTGAGGTAGACCCTGTCATTGTATTTAAAGCTGATAAATAAAAAAAATGAGCAAAGTGGCACGTTGTCTGACTGGTTTTAAGGGGTGTTGGGAGTTCTTTTTCTTTTTTTTTTGACCATTTGTAATGCAGTCTGGTGTCATTTTAGTCCTGTTTATATTTTGTGTTAAAGGCCATTTTAGTACATCGGAATACAAACAGATGACTTTCTTTCTTTTTTGGTGGGGGCCACTTTTGATATCTTCCTTTCTTTTTCTGATGGGCAAGTGTATACAGTCAATCTCAAAATTATTCATACCCTGGAAAATTCTGCTTTTAAAGTTACTTAAAGAAATATTTTTACTTAAATATTTTTTTTTCCGCACAATGTTGCCTCTTGCACATCGTCTTATTATCTTTTGGGGAAAGCATGTGTCATTTCCGGTTTTAAAAAGCTTGCTCTTTTAATATAAGTCTGACTTAGCCTGGGGTATGAATAATTTTGGCCTTTACTGTATATAGGGACATTTGTGATCTTTCCATCATCTAATATTGCAAAAACAAAAGCTTCATTCACCTCTGAATGTGAAAAGACGACACGAAGATGATACAGATTGCATTCAGAGCTGTCCAATAAAATGCATTGCCATTAACCAATGGAAATATTCAAAAGTGAACAGGCACAAAACATTTATGAAACGCACTTGTGATCAGATTTACAAAAAAGTGTAAACAGAGCCTTTAAGACATTTTAAGCAGTACTGTTGTGGTACAAAAGTGCAGCAGCTATGCTATTGGTTAAAAAAGAGAAATGGGTTTTCATTGAAAATGTTCGGTAACACTTTATAATAACTACACACTATGAATCATTTACTAAGCATTAGCATCTAGTGAATTCATTATTTGTTAAGCATTATTTCTACATTAATAAGCGTTAGTAAGCAGTTTACAACTGCAGCTACAAATGCTGTATTCTTGACTTACAACCACATTTATAATGTGCTTAATAGCTGTACTTTCATACTTTACTAATGATTTATTTTTCATTACTAAATTAAGTATTGCATTATTTACAAACCATGTGTATTTAAGAGTAGTTGGTGGTTTTTAAGATCATTCAGAATGAGTTAGTAAATGATTAATAAACTGTTGAAATCAACGTTTATATATCTTATTATTCAGGCATATAGTAATGGTTACTATGTATGTTAATAAATGATTTATTAACTCAACTTCATCCAGTTTTGTGACCTAATCTAAAGTGAGGACTATTTATGCTTTATAAATACCTTATAAATTACATATAAAGGCTCAGTATCAAATGACCAATAATCTTTACAATCTTATCTAACAAGTAAAATTACTGTAAAGTTTAAACATTGCTGAATAACAGGAGTGTCAAAAAACAACAAAATTGGATAAAACAACAACAATATAATAATTTAACAATATAATAGGATGCAATGTTTAAACTGTACAGTAATTTTATTTTAGATAAGCTTGCAAAGATTTATTTTTCATTTGATACGGTTTGATTTGTGTATCTTTAAACGAATAGGAATGAATAATGTCGTTTATGTTCTTTTTTCCTGTTTAGAATTTAACCGAGCCTTTAATTGTCATTTATAAGGGATTTATAAAGCATAAATAGTCCTCACTTTAGATTAGGTCACAAAACTGGATGAAGTAGAGTTAATAAAGCATTTATTAACATATAAATTAACTATTACTATATGGCTGAATAATAAGAATTATAAATGTAAATTTTAATAGTTTATTAATCGTTTACTAACTCATTCTGAATGATCTTAAAAAACAACTAACTATGCTTAAATAACTGGTTTGTAAATAATGCAATACTTAATTTAGTAATGAAAAATAAATCATTAGTAAAGTATGAAAGTACAATTATTAAGCACATTATAAATGTGGTTGTAAGTCAAGATTACAGCATTTGTAGCTGCAGTTATAAACTGCTTACTAACGCTTATTATTGTAGAGTTAGTGCTTAACAGATAATGATTTCACTATTTGCTAATGCTTAATAAATGGTTCATAGTGTGTAGTTATTAAATAAAGTGTTACCAAATGTTCTTATAGTCCATGAAAGACCATCTTAATAAGACGTTATAAACGTTAGTAAACAGTTTATAAATGAATACAGCATGTGTTGTTGTATTTATATACTACTCAACATCTATTAATGTAGAGTTAATACTTAACAGATAATGAATGAACTATTTGCTAATGCTTAATAGATGATTCATAGTGTGTAGTTATTATAAAGTGTTACCAACAAATATTATTGTATTATTGCAACCTAAAATAACAATTTTAATACTTTAAAAATGTGATTTATTCTTGTCAAAGATGAATTTTCAGTATCATTACTCACGTGATCCATCCAAAATCATTTTAATACGCTCATTTGATGGTCAAATAACGTTTGCTTGTGTATTTTTTTCTGGTTTCTTTAGTCTGCTAGAAGGGATAAAGTAAATAAATAATATAAAATGCATCTACTTTTCATTTATTTCATCTTTGCCGAATAAAAATACTGATACCATTGATACCAAAGGTACTGATAACATTTGAATGACAATATGGCATTTCATTCCAAAGGTTTCATTTGTTAACATTAGTTAATTACATTCGTTAATATGAGCTAACAAACCTTACAGAAGAACAAGTGAAAGTACATGTGAAAAACGCATGAAATGTGGTTATGAACATTTTTAGTCGGGTACAAAATAAAAAGGTTTCAAATCCTCATGAATTATGTGTTTCACTTGATTTTAACAGGTTTTAGGGAATAAACTGTATAGTATGGCACGTTTTTATTTTACATTTTTATCAATATTAATTTAAGCATTTACCATTGCATTGTTTTATTTGTTAACATAAATGCTTAGCAAACTAACAGACAACTAAAAGAAAATTAGGTTTTTACTTTGGGGAATTGATGTCTCATTGGTAATCTGTTTGCTGATGCAATAATTAATTTTCACAAATGAGACTTTATTGTAAACTGTGACCCATATTACAAATTAACTTTGTGCTTTTGCTAAGATGGAAGTCTATGAAGTGTAAAAAAAAATTAGGGAATGTAATATTGATGCGTTCTGAGCATGTTTCGCCCTCAATGCTTTTTTGGAGACAAAACGATACACTTAATAATGCAGACCTCATGTTTTAAGCACAGTTGATTTCAGAACAGTAAAGCAGTGAGAGTTCAACAGTATGGCAGTTCACCAGTGACTTCTTGAACTGCACTTTATCAGTTGGACACTGTCTATTACCATAAACTGTCTATTACAGTTTTTCTCCTTGGCTTTGGTGCATTTCTCACAACACTATTCACATTTGCTCAACAGTTAATGCATTTCTCAAAACAATTAGTACAAACTGCAAAAACTAGTTGATAACTTGCAAAAGCGCGTCGCTTGCTCAAAATGGAGAGCTCATTCCTCAAAAGTAAGTATTGATGTCAATGAAAGTGTCAGTGTCATCAAGATGAAAAGTCCTGACACCATTGTTTATGAACAAGATAGTCAAATGGCTTTGTCATGTTTTCATTACAACAGTTTACTCTGTACATCTTTTGCAATGCAAAAAATCTGATTTTGGTGACACTTCCTGAAAATGCTCAAGACAGCACTATATGCTATTTACACAGCCATTTGAAAACTACAGTAAAGTTAGACACCACTGCATTTAGTGAGGTATCTGAGTACAAGACACTGAATATGTATGTTTCACATATTTACTGCATTGGCTCTTTGCATTTCTAATTTATTCACAGCATTGTGCAAAATAATCAATACACTCTTATTTACAACAAACACAAACTCCCTTTGGGTAGAGCTGTGCACAACTGTAAACAATATTGCAGTACATATTGGAACTGAACCTACAACATACACAGGTCTGTAAATCATTCATGAAATTGGTCAATTTAGAAGACATTTTCAGGAAAAAAAAGATTTAATTTTTTTTTAAATAAAATTAGCTTGACAGATTTTGACAACTAGTTCAACATTTTTGTATGTAATGACTCAAGTAATGAAATGAGGACTATTAGTTTTATTTGGAATGACTATTAAGCATTCACAAGTTTAGTTCATTTTGACTGACATGACATAAGCAAATGATAATGTTATAAAACAGCACAGAGTTGAATGAAAGCAATTAGTGCATGTCCGAAAGCATTCACAATTTGGTGGAGGGAATGAGAAACTGCTACTATGATGTGCACAAATGACTAATTGTTTTGAGAAATGCACTAACTGTTGTGCAAATGTGAATAGTGTTGTGAGAAATGCACCAAAGCCACTGAGAAAAACTGTAAATTGTGCAAATTAAAATTGTTAATTTGGAGGCTTTTCAGTTAATTTGAAAAGGAAAAAAATCAATCTGTAATGGAAATAAATGTATTTTATTGTATTTTGTTCTTGTTTACAAATCACATGGCATGTCTAAATCTCATGACCATTCTTTAAACCTGTCTGTTGTGCAAAAATGCTGTGTCAGGTTGACTAGCTTTATTCATTTAAATTCAGTCAACTTAATTTAACGCAAACTGTTTCCTCAAATAATTTTAGTAGCGATGTAGTCTTTTGCACTTGATGCGTTCTATTAACTGAACTGATGCAGATTTGGTAAATTAATTTGCAAGTTACTAATTCTCTAAATACTTGATGATACCAACATATAAGGGTTTATGATTCAATTTATATCAGTTTTCTGTACTTAAATTTAAATAGTTTGCCACAATTCCTTAAACAGTTTGAGTGAACTTAACTTATAGAGTTTTGAAATGTACTGCACTCTAAAGATGCTGGGTTGTTGCAGCCCAAAATTGATTAAAATATGGACAAATCCAATATTTATTGTTCATAAATGGGTGCATTAAAAATGACTATCTTTAACACAGTTCGGGTTTGTCCATATTTGACCCATCATTTTAAACTGTACATCTTAAAAGTATGTACTTTATGGAAAAAAAGGTAGCAAAAGTATATACAACCTTTGGGGCGTAATACTTATTAGCAGACCATTATGTGCCCTATTATTCATCTTCACACGTCATACACATTTCTTTTTATATTTAACTTCATATTTTTAGCACATTGGAGATGCAGGAGCATGTTTCCCAGCAATCATTTTTTTTGTTATTAAAAGATGTCTAATAGATGTCTAAACATAGTCGTCTTGGCTAAAACAAGGCTAAATTTGTGCTGTCAGTGAAGATCTAATAGACGTCTTAGAATAGGCCAAAACTAGACTAGTCCTCAAATAAACAGAAATGAATGACTACACATATAAAGTCTGTCTATTTGACGACTAGTCTAGTTTTGGCCTATTCTTAGAAGTCTATTAGATTTTCACTGCCCAAGTTTAGCCTTGTTTTAGCCAAGCTGTCGACGTTTAGATGTCTTATTAAACGTCTATTAAACACAAAATTGTTTGCTGGGTAATCTTTCATGCATTGAAATCTCAAGAGTTCAAAAGTTATTGACCAAAGACGTCTTTATGAAAGCTTGCATTGTTGTCGGAGTTGAAATATAACGTGGAAAAAGTTAATTAAATATTGGTTAGATGCTAATTAGCAATCATTCAAACATCTTTACCTAAGCCCCTTCGTTTACAGTGCACATGCAATCAAAACTAACCCTGTCCAGTTTTTATTAAGTTACCTCAAACTCCCCACTGGAAGGGTTTCAGGGCAAGTACGGTGGATACAACTCAAGCCACTTTTGATTTTTGTTGTGTACACATACACAACGTTCCTCCACAAACCAGGCAGTCTGAGTACTAACGCTACACTAGTCTATCAAAACTGTGACGTTCCTCCTTGTCTATTTAAACAGTTGCTAGGTCATAAACTGGCAAGTGTACCAACCCCCGAACAATAACAGACTGAGAGAAAAGAATAAAAGACACAATCTAACGCTAATACACATATCCGTAATCAAGTAGTGTGCCTGCATTTAAAATAACATGGTAAATATACACATTTATATATATATATAGTTGAAGTTAGAATTATTAGCCCCCCTTAGATTATTATTATTTTTTTTAAATATTTCCCAAATTATGTTTAAAAGAGCAAAGACATTTTCACAGTATGTCTGATAATAGTTTTTCTTCTGGATAAAGTCTTATTTGTTTTATTTTGACTAGAATAAAAGCAGTTTTTAATTTTTTAAACACCATTTTAAGGACAAAATCAGCACCTTTAAGCTAATTTTATTTTCGATAGTCTACAGATCAAACCATCATTATACAATAACTTGCCTAATTACCCTAACCTGCCCACTTAACCTAATTAACCTAGTTAAAAAGATAAATATAAAATAAATCAGTTATTAGAAATTGGTTATTAAAACTATTATGTTTAGAAATGTGTTGAAAAAAGATCTTCTCTCCGTTAAACAGAAAACGGGAAAAAATAAACAGGGGGACTAATAATTCTGACTTCAACTGTGTGTGTGTGTGTGTGTGTGTGTGTGTGTGTGTGTGTGTGTGTGTGTGTGTGTGTGTGTGTGTGTATATATATATATATATATATATATATATATATATATATATATTCCAAATACCCCAGTAATAACATCTATCACTTATAATATACTGTACATATGCAAACAATGACATACTGGAAGTCCCTTTTGATTTTTTTTTAGCTCACATTGGTAGTTTTGGGGTGGACATTCATCTGTGCAAGTCATTTAGAGAAAACTAAATTGGTAGCCTTTGTAATCTAAAACTGAAGTCTGAAAACGCACTTCATGATTGTTTTCAGTTAAATTCTCTGATTAAGTCAGTCTGAGGTATTGGGCGTGGCTTACATACTTAACCACGCCCCTTTAACTGTCAATTTTGACAGCGCTATGACAACAAACATAAATGGTGAGGAGGAAGTGTCTGTCAGGTTGTAACAAAGTCCCTTTAAGACAAGTCATTTCACTCGGCGGCCATCTTTGAAATGCCTCTTGGGCAGTATGGCAACTACTTGCTAGGCTAATGATTGAATTTCATTTTAGAATTTACCAATACAACTAAACAACAAATGTCTCATAAGTTTCATTTCTAAATGTTCAAATCACACAAAATCTGCAGAAACTCACGTCTGATCCAAGCACCTCCCCCGGAGTATTGTCAGTCTATAGCGATCGATGATTGGCTCTTAAAACTAGAAGGCGGGCTTAATTCATCATATAGAGATCAATGGTTGGGCCCTTAACTAGAAGGCGGGCTTTATTAGCCATACTGACCATTCTATAGACTTTGGTTGTAATAACTCTCCTGAAATGAAATTAATTTCTAAATGAAATGTCTACTTTACTACATCCAATCAGCTTGCAGTAGAAAAATCCAGCCGCGCCCACTGTTTTCTCATTTAACATTGTTTCTCTAGGAAATGCATCATAATACGAAAAAATAAATCAAAATAAACATACACATCCAGTTCATTCTACCTTTAACCAATAGTCTTGCGGATTCTCCATGTTTGTAGTCCATTTTTACTCGTGTTTGTAGTTCAAATCGAATTTATATCTAACACGCACGTATTGTTGACAATATTACATTTTTATCGACATTGAGAACATTTTGCCTTGTGGCTTTGAGGAATGTCGTACATTTGTGGTTTTGTCTGATTGCTGAAAACATCATGGCGTCTGTTGTTCAGTGCCCTAATGAACCGTGAGCCCAGTGCAGATCAGGGTATTTATTAGCTCTGTGAGGAAGAGCTTTTTGATGAGATTACGGCATAATGCATTTCTCTAATGTTAGTTTATGACTTTTACAACAGAGCTTTCTGCATCATTGCTGCGCCGATGTGCTGTTTCAGCTTTATTACGGCGCTTTATTAAGTCAGAACACTGGAAATAACTCGTTTTCAGGTTAATGAGATACCTAACTTTGCGTTCAGATGATGTTTTGGGGTTTTAACAGCAGGACATCGTGCCTTTTTCTTGTCGAATTAAAGATTTTACTGTATCTATGTATATTTTAGGTCTCTTGTCCTCATTGAGACTGGCTTAGTTACTTGACCTCCCTAAACCTTTGATGTTAAATAATTTAAGACTTCAAGTCCTTATAAATATATTCTTCTGAAATTGGAAAATATGAGAATTGAGGATGTAATGTTATGTAGGTCAGAGCTGTGGAGCAGGAGTTAAAATCAAATGTTTGTTTTACAAGATAATACAATCAGGCTTTCAGACTTTGAAAGGTAATGTTTAATACAATGTGTTATATCATATTTATAGTGTAGTTATTGATGTTTACCAGAATTCCCAGATTGTTCCTATGACTTAACATTGAATTAGTGTTGTCAGTGCCACACTACATCTATCTAAACTTTGGGACAGTACTAATAAAAGTGAGATCAGAAGAGTGCGTGCGTGCGTGCGTGCGTGCGTAATGTGTTATAATATTTTTAAAAATCATATAAGTGAGTCAATTTGACGTTATTTTCTCCTCTGGCTGCTGTCATCAGTCTCACACAATTCTTTTCCTTTTTCTTAGTGTTGACACCACCACTTAACACCATCGTGGAGTATTTCTTTCATTATTTCAGCCAATAGGGTTGTAAAATTATTTGTTGTACTCTCCCATTCACTGCGATTTAAGTTTACCAAACTATGACGACTTCTGCTGCTGAGAAACCCAAAAAATGTGAAAAGGGTTCATTGTTGTCATTTTTAATGTGAGAACTTGTAATGTTAAAGCTTTGCTGCTCTTATCAGGTTTTAGTGTGAATGTGTTTATTTTTGATTTATTTTGATTTTATTTATTTTTTTACATTAAATCCAGTGCAAGTCAGTTTTACCCACAATATTACATATAAAGATGTGTACCTAACTTTTGAAGTTGGTGCTTGCAAGCTTTACATTTACTAAGAACAAAAGAAAATTATTCTTTCGTTCCCTCGTTCCTTACTTTGTTCCTTCCTTCATTCATTCGTTCTTTCGTTCCTTCCTTTGTTCTTTCCTTCCTTCGTTCCTACTTTTGTTTCTTCCTTCCTTCCTTCATTTCTTCCTTCCCTCCTTCCTTCCTTCATTCGTTCCTTTGTTCATTGCTTCGTTTGTTTCTTTTTTCGTTCCTTCCTTCGTTTGTTTCTTCGTGCCTTCCTTCGTTCATTCTTTCCTTCCTTCGTTAGTTTTTTCATTTGTTCCTTCGTTCGTTTGTTCCTCCGTTCTTACCTTGTTCGTTTATTCCTTTGTTTGTTCCTTCGTCCGTTCCTTTGTTTGTTTGTTTGTTTGTTTGTTCGTTCCTTCCTTCATTTATTTATTATTATTTTTATTATTATTAATATTATTGTCATTCATTTATTATTATTATTCATTTATTTATAATTTTGCCAGCACCAAGATTCATTTAAACCTGGGGTCAAGATCCTTTTTCAGCAAACAGCCATTTCTGATTTTTCTTTAGCAAAAAGGGCCATATATACTGCTAATACAGGTTTAAACAAAACTTTTAAATATTTTCATGCGCAACATATATATATAGGGAGTGCAGAATTATTAGGCAAATGAGTATTTTGACCACATCATCCTCTTTATGCATGTTGTCTTACTCCAAGCTGTGTAGGCTCTAAAGCCTACTACCAATTAAGCATATTAGGTGATGTCCATCTCTCTAAAGAGAAGGAGTGTGGTCTAATGACATCAACACCCTATATCAGGTGTGCATAATTATTAGGCAACTTCCTTTCCTTTGGCAAAATGGGTCAAAAGAAGGACTTGACAGGCTCCGAAAAGTCAAAAATAGTGAGATATCTTGTAGAGGGATGCAGCACTTAAAATTGCTTCTGAAGCGTGATCATCGAACAATCAAGCGTTTCATTCCAAATAGTCAACAGGGTCGCAAGAAGCGTGTGGAAAAACCCAGATGCAAAATAAACTGCCTATGAACTGAGAAAAGTTAAGCGTGCAGCTGTCAAGATGCAACTTGCCACCAGTTTGCCCATATTTCAGAGCTGCAACATCACTGGAGTGCCCAAAAGCACAAGGTGTGCAATACTCAGAGACATGGCCAAGAAATATCTCAAGACTGATTTTTCTAAGGTTTTATGGACTGATGAATTGAGAGGGAGTCTTGATGGGCCCGTGGCTGGATCGGTAAAGGGCAGAAAGCTCCAGTCCGACTCAGACGCCAGCAAGGTGGAGGTGGAGTACACGTTATGTGCACAAGCTTGAAACCTAAGTTGTTTGCTGTTTATTGGTGTCGCAATTCAAGTTTATCCACAGCTCCGCAGACATGCATTGATCGAAACATCCTTTTATTGTTAACTGAGTTCTTATTCATTGTACTGTAAAATAAATAAAATAAAATACACTAAAAAGTGAATGGTAACTGTCATTTCAATAGGACACTTTTGGATTTCTAGTGATGTTTATAAATTTTTAAACCACAAAATATTATTGAAGGGAGTCAGCTAGAGAACCACATATTTTGGTCAAAGGTTCCCTGCCACTGATTTAAACTAAAGCATTTTCTCTCATTTGTGTTGGGACAAAGGAAATAGTGTAACATCCCCGGCTCGTCCTCACTCACCCAATCCAGCTTCACCACTTCACACCAGTCCCATCCAATCCCGAGAACCTTCCCCTGATTATTAATTACCCGCACCTGTTCACTATTAGCCCGGACACTATATAATCTCACCTCCTTCGTTCACTCATCGTCCGGTATTGAAGTCGTATGGTTGTCTTCACCCAAGCTCCCTCGTCTTCTCTTCTTCCACGGATGTTCCTCCTGAGTCTTCGTAATCATCGCACTGATAAAGGGAAGTGTCTTTATTGTCTTACCTCATCTGAAGATCTATATTCACCTACCTGCACTTTGTGCACACTGCCACCAACGGAGGTGTGAGGAGCGTTAACCCCGTCTTGACTTTTGCCAGGTTTACCTGGCGAAGATGTATGAGGTGTTCCTCGGATGATCTTCCTTTGCCCAGCACTGTGTGATACCTTTTATGATTTACGTTGAATAAACTAAATGAAAAGATAACCATCTCTGACTTCTTTGTATACCAGCGTGACAGAATACCGGACCCAAACAACAACAACAACATGGAAGCTAACGCTACGTTAACCGGAAGTGAGTTGCCTTCCGCATCCATGAGCGCTAGCTCCAACCTGGTGGTGACACCGAGTACTCCACTAGCTCGACCAATGAGTTACTCTGGGGATCCGAGCACCTGCAATGGGTTTCTACTACAATGTTCTTTATATATTGAAGCCAACCTTGTGCAATTCCCTAACGAACTTTCCAAAGTTGCATTTGTTATCTCCCTTCTCTCAGGTCGAGCGTTACAATGGGCAGATGCGTTGTGGAGTACTCGTAGCCCAGTGATAACCACCATCCAATCCTTCGTCACTCACTTTAAGGAGGTATTTTCAGTTCCACTTACCCCTTTATCAGTGCACGACGAACTCTTGAATTTATCACAAGGGAGGATGTCTATTCACGAATATACGTTGCAGTTTCGGACACTTGCCGCCAGCAGTGGGTGGAACCCTGTGGCGCTTCTGGCTGCTTACCGTAAAGGGTTGAAACCCTCCCTCCGTAAACAGATGGTCATTTATGATGACAATGCGAACCTTGAATCCTTTATCAAGAAGACTATTAGTGTGTGCCAGCACTTATCTGCTTGTTCTTCTCTCTTTGATGATTCTCCATCACCGCTCAAATCTCCCACGATTATGCAGGACCCAGAAGAACCTATGGTTACGGACTCCTACCGGCTTGATGCCACGGAACGTCAGCGACGTATTCAACATCAGCTCTGCCTTTACTGTGGAGAATCAACTCACCGGATAGCCACCTGTCCCATCCGCCCACCTCGACTAGTGGTGAGTAAAGTCATCCTCACACCCACAGTATCCACCATACCTCATATTTCTGCAGAGTTGGTAATCCACGATCAAACTTTTCCCGTACATGTTTTGCTGGACTCCGGAGCCGCTGGGAACTTCATATCCTCCACCTTCATCACCCGCTATAACATTCCTTCAGTGAGGAATGAAGTCCAGTACCGCATCACCACCATCCAGAGCTCACCACTAGGAGAAGGAAAAATCAATCGCCGTACCAAGCCTCTCACCCTTCGTCTGAATCAGAATCATCAAGAGAAACTTACCCTCCTTATTCTTCCTCGTGCTAATGTGGATGTCATCTTGGGACGACCGTGGCTTATTCAGCACCAACCCAGTATTAACTGGGAAACTGGCGATATCCTCGAGTGGGGATCCGGCTGCAACAGTAATGGTCATATTACCCCCTCTACTGGTCACTCCACGTCATTACCCCTGCAGAGTACCAGCATACAAGCCACTTCTCCTTCCAGCCATCCCATTCCCTCAGCATATCATGAGTACCTTGACGTCTTCAGCAAAGAACGAGCCACCCAATTACCCCCTCATCGGTCCTGGGATTGCTGTATTGATCTGTTGCCCGATGCCAAGTTGCCACACGGAAGGATTTATCCTTTGTCCCGTCTTGAGCATGAAGCTATGCACAACTACATCAGTGAAGCTCTCCAGAATGGGTTTATCCGACCATCTATGTCTCCTGCCGCCTCCAGCTTCTTCTTTGTCGCCAAGAAAGATGGAGGACTCAGACCATGCATAGATTACCGAGTACTTAATGCTGCTACCGTCAAGTTTGCCTACCCTCTGCCTCTAGTCCCTGCTGCTTTGGAAGAACTGAGAGAGGCTAAGGTATTCAGCAAACTAGACCTCCGGAGTGCATACAATCTCATCCGCATCCGCCAGGGGGACGAGTGGAAAACGGCCTTTGTTACACCTTCCGGCCACTACGAGTACCTCGTCATGCCCTACGGACTGGCAAATAGTCCCTCAATCTTCCAAAGTTTCATGAACGAGATCTTCAGAGACTTCCTTCATCGTTTCACTATTGTCTATATTGATGACATCCTTATTTACTCCCGTAATCTTGAAGAGCATCAAGCCCATGTGACCCAAGTACTTCAACGTTTGCGTCAAAACCACCTATTCCTCAAACCCGAAAAGTGTGAATTCCATCAGACCACGATATCCTTCCTCGGGTATGTCATCACCCCACAAGGAGTGAGTATGGAACGGTGCAAGGTAGACGCAGTATCGAATTGGGAATACCCGAAAACCATAAAAGAACTTCAGCGTTTTCTGGGATTCGCCAACTTCTATCGACGGTTCATTAAGAACTACAGTGTCTTATCAGCTCCTCTCACTTCCTTGCTCCGAGGAGGAAAGAAAGTACTCACCTGGACCCCTGAGACGTACCGAGCCTTCGATCACCTTAAGTCAAAGTTTGCCACAGCACCCGTTTTACGTCATCCGAATCCCAACCTCCCATTCGTCGTTGAAGTGGACGCCGCAGACACTGGAGTAGGTGCTATACTCTCACAATGGTCTGGTGAACCCAAAGCCCTCCATCCTTGTGCGTACTACTCGCGGAAATTGTCTACTGCAGAACAAAACTATGGGATCGGTGACCGCGAGCTATTAGCCATCAAACTGGCACTCGAAGAGTGGCGTCACTGGCTTGAAGGAGCCCAACACCCCTTCACCGTCATCACGGACCATAAAAATCTCCAATACATCCGAGATGCTAAACGTCTGAATGCCCGCCAAGCTCGTTGGTCTCTCTTCTTCGCTCGTTTCCAGTTTACCATCACCTACCAACCTGGGCACAAGAATGTCAAAGCCGATGCCCTATCCAGACTTTACTCACCTGAGCCTCGTAACGATTCCCCTGAAACTATTCTTCCTCCTTCCATCTCTGTGGCCCCCATATTATGGCAAATCGATGAAGAGATCCGATTAGCCACCTTAGAAGAACCAGTTCCCCCTGGTCTCCCTCCAGGCTTGTGCTATGTACCCACGAGATTGCGCATACCACTCCTCACTAGCACACACACCTCCCTCGGCTCAGGACACCCAGGTAGCAGGCGAACCCTCTCGCTTCTCCGAGAAAGGTATTGGTGGCCTAAAATGGCCCATGATGTCACCCAGTACGTTAAGGGTTGCTCGGTCTGTGCCATCACTACCACTCCACGCCATCTACCTGAAGGGAACCTGCTGCCGTTGCCCACTCCCCGCCGACCCTGGACACACCTTGGTGTGGATTTTGCCACCGATCTACCCCCTCTCAAGGATACACCACGATCTTGGTGGTTGTAGATCGGTTTTCCAAATCCTGCAAACTAATACCTCTCAAAGGTCTTCCCACAGCCCTTGAAACAGCTGAGGCCCTGTTCCATCACGTCTTCAGAAACTATGGTCTCCCCGAAGACATCGTGTCGGATAGAGGTCCACAGTTTATCTCCAGGGTCTGGCGGGCGTTCTTCCACCTTTTGGGCACCACCATCAGTCTATCTTCTGGCTATCATCCGCAAACCAACGGTCAGACCGAGCGTAAAATCCAAGAGATTTCCCGGTTTTTACGCTCCTACTGCCATGCTCATCAAAACACCTGGAGCCAGTATCTTCCGTGGGCTGAGTATGCACAAAATTCTCTTCGTCAATCCTCTACTGGACTAACCCCTTTTCAATGTGTCCTAGGCTACCAACCATCCTTGTTCCCCTGGAATGGGGAAGCATCAGAAGTGCCCGCGGTTGATCACTGGTTCCAGGAAAGCGAGAGGGTCTGGGACTCAGCGCACGTCCATCTTCAGCGGGCAGTCCGGAGGTACACTGAGCAAGCCAACCGTCACCGACTACCTAATCCCATATACCAACCAGGAGATAAGGTATGGCTCTCTACCCGAGACATTCGCCTCCGGCTGCCCTGCAGAAAGCTGAGTCCCCGCTACCTGGGACCATTCACTATTCACTCCCAGATCAATCCTGTCACCTACCGTCTGAACCTTCCACCACAGTACCGTATAGCATCATCCTTTCATGTTTCCCTCCTCAAACCCTACACTAATGCTGTATCTCCTCCCTCTGCAGAACCCGAACCACCCCCCCCTCCCGACCAAACGGAAGTCATCGGTGATAACATCTACCAGGTCAAGGAAATCCTCAACTCCCGGCGGCGGGACGGTCAGCTCCAGTACCTTGTAGACTGGGAGGGCTTTGGCCCTGAGGAGAGATCCTGGATCCCCCGCGATGACATCTTAGATCCATCTCTCCTCGAAGAATTCCATCAGAGATATCCCGATCGTTCAGCTCCACGAGGGCGTGGCCGTCCCCGCCGTCGATCTAGGGTGCCAGGAGTCACCCGTGGAGGGGGGGGTACTGTAACATCCCCGGCTCGTCCTCACTCACCCAATCCAGCTTCACCACTTCACACCAGTCCCATCCAATCCCGAGAACCTTCCCCTGATTATTAATTACCCGCACCTGTTCACTATTAGCCCGGACACTATATAATCTCACCTCCTTCGTTCACTCATCGTCCGGTATTGAAGTCGTATGGTTGTCTTCACCCAAGCTCCCTCGTCTTCTCTTCTTCCACGGATGTTCCTCCTGAGTCTTCGTAATCATCGCACTGATAAAGGGAAGTGTCTTTATTGTCTTACCTCATCTGAAGATCTATATTCACCTACCTGCACTTTGTGCACACTGCCACCAACGGAGGTGTGAGGAGCGTTAACCCCGTCTTGACTTTTGCCAGGTTTACCTGGCGAAGATGTATGAGGTGTTCCTCGGATGATCTTCCTTTGCCCAGCACTGTGTGATACCTTTTATGATTTACGTTGAATAAACTAAATGAAAAGATAACCATCTCTGACTTCTTTGTATACCAGCGTGACAAATAGTAAGAAAAATAAGACATTTTGTTAAATTTGTCTTAAATGTTATTTATTTATTTATTTATTTATTTATTTATTTTACTCCAATTGTTGGATTGACTTTAAGTTATCCAGAATATTTTAGCAATCTCCTTCTACCCTTTCTTCCATCTGGATGTTTCTCCTCTCGTCCTCACATCTGTCAGTCCTCCGGGGGGGAAAACAGCCTGCTGTGGGTTTAACCTGTCTTTCATCATGAGATATGAACTGCACCAGTGTTTCACTCTGTCATAATACACCTGGAATATTTTCACTATCCTAAAACCTGGAAAGTGTGCTTCAAAAATCTGTTTTTTGTTTTGTTTTGTTTTTTTTCTTAGTGTGGGGAATATTTTAATAATGTAAACAACTTATTTTCCACTGTAAATAACCTTTTTTTATTTAAAGAACCATAAAGATTTATAATTCATAATTGTAAGTTGCCACTAAAAATAATTAACTTATTTAAACAAAGCAAGTTACTCAGTTTTTAGTCTTTTTTTGTTGTTTTGTTTTTAGTTTTTCTCTCAGAAACATTTGTATGGTTTCAAAATAATTGCTGTGTAAAACATCTGAAGTCTTAATTGCCAGCATATTGAAAAGAGTGACCAGGCTAGTAGATTCAAATGGTGCTCTTGTGCTCTTCAAAGAAAAAATAGCTTATGGCTTTGGACTGCATTGAGGGTGAGTGAAAGATGACAAGATTTTCATTGTATTGTCCTTTTAAATGAGCATTAGATTGGTTTCTGGGAATTTGACAATCTTGCCTTTCAAACTCTTTGCAACTCTCAAACATCATGACAAACACTTCAGCTGACAATAGACACAATGAACGCAGATGCACTTTGAATTTCTGTACAGACTGTATTGAAATTGTCATTTCTTTTGTTCAGTACTTTAGTTCTCAATGTTTTTAAAACTTATTTGCTTTGAAAAGAGGGTGAAGCGCAGTGGATGTGCTCTTCACACTCAAGATTTAAACACTTACTAAGAAACCAGAGGTCAGTATTTGTTTTTTACAGCTACTGTAGTTTTATTCTGGCAGATAAGCTCAGTTGCTTGGTGGTACTTTAAAATGGACAAAAGAGCGAAAAAACGGCATGAAATTCACGAAATGAATGGACAAGCATGCATTTGAGGTGCAGTGAGAATCATAATGTACTTTCTTATTACACTGGAAGGTCTGGCCAGTTTAATAGGTTTGTTCACTTAGAAAATATGGCGTACAGTAATTAAAATGTGAGTAATTAATTTTGAGGTCTTCAAGCTAAATGTTTCAGGAATGTGAAACTCAGTGTTTCATTATTTCAGCATATTTAAAAAGTGAAGTTAAGGGTGTAGTTCACCCAAGAATTACAATTTTCTTACTATTTACTTAACCCAAAGTTGTTTCAAATCTTTGAGTATAATTTTTTTTTTCTGTTGAAGACTTAAGAAGATAATTTGAAGAAACCAGTCACCATTGACTTCCATAGTAGGAAAAAAAACAAATACTATGGATGTTAATGGTTAACATTTTCGTAAAAAATATCTTATTTTGTGGTCAACAGGAAAAAAAAGAACTCAAACAGATTTGTGATAAGTAAAAGGGTGAGTGATTGATGTCAGAATTTCCAGTTTTGGGTGAACTAACCCTTTAATGCTTTGATATTTTCTATATTCTCAATGTTTTCTATATTATATTGTATTTTCTTACCAATTTCTCTATTAAAAACCATCACTAGTTTCTTACAGGACATCACTAGTCACTCACAGCACACAGCTCACTGACTTTAGTTGTTTCTCAGCCATAACATTAAATTTATAAGATTTTCATTCAGGTTTAGGTCAGGACTCAGGGCTGCCATTTCATTATTTCAGTGTTTTTAGCATTAAGGAACTGCTTTACCCATCTTTCTGTTTGACTGGACTCATTTGAAAACTGCTGGCTAGGTTGATAAACTAGGGAAGGAGCTTCTGAAAATAATTTTCATTCTCTCTTGTAGCAGGGTGACTGGAAAAGGAAGAGTTTTAAAGGATGTGAGCGAGTGTTCATATGTTGGTGTAGAGAACAGAACTGATGGTTGCTTTTTTGTTAGCGAAAAATGTTGCGAAGTCATTAGTGGATAGAACTGATGAGGGAGCGGGAGGAGGACAGAGGAGGGAGGAGAATGTTTTGAAGAACATGCAAGAGTTAGACGAGTTGTTAATTTTGTTATGATCGAAGGTTTTTTTAGCAGTGGTTCTTTCATCTCCTGCCTTTTGATTCTTTCCGCTGATGAAGGTTTGGCCACTGCAATTCTCTGTCAGATTCTGTTAAATAGAGACAATATATTTGGAGATACATAATATTACCCTCTTCAGAGCTGAACTGGTGATCAATTCCCAGTGCAGAACTGAGGCAACTGACCATTAAGATGCTCCACATTATCATTTCTTCTCATTTCGTCTTTCGTGGATTTTGAGGGGACTTAAATGTGTTGGTAACAATAGTTTCCATTCAAAAATGCAAATTAGATTCATGTGCAAAACAAAATGATTGCAAAAAAAGTCCACTGGTTTATCCATTAATACCATCCAATTTTTATCACATGATCGGTCAAATAAAAATCAGTCACATTACTTTTTTTAATGCACATGCTCAATTTCACACAGTATTTCTTTCTTATTTTATGCATCTGTTTTCTTATTGGATAAAAGGTTTATCCTACTGAATTTTTTGTTAACTTTTTTTAAAATGTATGATCATCTTTGCATTTATGCAGAATTCCAAAACGCTTGATATTCTAGAAATCAATGATTTGGAATGTGCTGCATCTCTTTGTCCTTTATCTGGATGACCTGTGGTTGAAGAGTTTCAGTCACTTTAGAAACTCTCACAAAGTCAGTGAAAACTAAAAAGTTTTGTGACGACAGACTTTTTTTTTGTTACCACTAGTTCCATGACATTGGATTGGTATATTGGACATTGGGTCGCTTCTTTGTGTTTTCTCTTGACTTGCAACGTTTCGATTCATCACTTCAGTTTTTAATCTCATGCTCTAATTTGTCACTGGACAACCAACCGAAGTACAATCTATCACCGATTCTACATTCTGAATTGGGTGAACTCCCTCTGATATGAGGCAATATGTGGAACACCCCAAACAAACAAACCAGCCAGACGCTCACTGATGGTCTGACGCCACCCAATATCAGCTTTTGTTATATACCTGCTTTCAAACTTCATTCACACAGGGCATCAGCTTTAGCACTTAATAAAGGGCATGTCTGAAGCTTCACACTGACATGATCGTCAAAATGACGACAGCCAATCACAGCTAGCTTAGACTGTGATACAAAAAAAAAACACTAAAGTAGTAGTGTATAAACAGGCCCGGCCCTAACCAATTTAGTGCCCTAGACAAGATTTCAGGTGGCGCCCCGTCGCATCGCAGCAAACAATTAGCTTCAAATGATAGAATATGTAGCAAACTTTAGAAAGTATTGGCAATAAAATAAAAGGTTTAGCCTATTAAAATCAAGGGCCTATGCAGAAGTTAAGTTCTAAAATCTCGTTCACTTTTTTTTTCGCTGTATTTAAATATTGATAAACGTTACTATACTTTAGTGAAGAGCGGCAATTGAATGTCCCGTTTTGTTTGATAACAGACAGAGGTGTTACTCTAAGAATGCACAGATCTATAGGCTAAAGAAAGCATTCGATTACTGTAGTAGCCTTACTGTTTATTCTCATTCAAGAGAAAATTTGATCTGTTTAAAATAAACACGCAGGACAGACATGTTTACATACTATTAAGTGTATTTGTCTGATTAAAAACACACCTGAATCTCCAATGTATCCCAAACATTCACTCGTCTTTAAATAGCGTGTACAGAAGCTACAGAACAGTTTATCATACGAAGCGTGTCCGTCAGTCAGTATGCACCCACTAATTCTGAGGTTGCGACGATCAACGCACAGCTTTAATGGAAAGAAAGTAAATGCAGACATTTTTATATTCACTTCAACATGTTTTCAAGATAGAATAAAGCAAAAGCACAATTCTCTTGCAATTATATCACTTTTGAGATCTGCCGAGTATTGATGTTGCTTTCACTTTCATAGAAATATTAAAAATACAGGGGACATTTGGGAAAATACTTAAACTGGATGATAGTGGGCAAAAACATTTGCTAGATCAGTAGTTCTCAACCATGTTCCTGGCAGCCACCAGCACTACACATTTTGCTTGTCTTCTTTGTCTGTTGAAATAATTAGCATTCTCATAATAATAATAACGTTTTGCTAAATCAGTAGTTCTCAACCACGTTCCTGGTGGCTACCAGCACTACACATTTTGCATGTTTTTTTTTTTGTCTGTCTATTGAAATAATTAGCATTCTTATAATGATAAAGTTTTGCTAGATCAGTGGTTCTCAACCCCGTTCCTGGTGTCCACCAGCACTACACATTTTGCATGTCTTTTTTTGTCTGTCTATTGAAATAATTAGCATTCTTATAATGATAAACTTTTGCTAGATCAGTGGTTCTCAACCACGTTCCTGGCGGCCACCAGCACTACACATTTAGCATTTTGCATTTCTTTGTCGCACCCTTTTCAGATCTTGCAGTCTCTGCTAATAAGCTGATGATCTGAATCAAGTGTGTTTGGTTAAGGAGCCATAGAAATATGCAGTGCTGGTGGTCCTCCTGCAACATGGTTGAGAACCACTGTACTAGATTACAACTTTTGCTTTAAAGTCTTAAATTCCAAAAACTAAATTTAAGGCCCTAAAGTATTAAATTCACTGAAATTATGTCTTGTAAAAAAAACGGAAGTGTTGACAGTTATGTGTCATGCTAATTTGTTAATGGCGATTTGGCGTTATCAATCGTCCTTTGGATACATTTTACATCTTTATTGTAAAAAAAACCTCAGCCTTTGTTGCGTTTTTCCTCTTCTTTTCTTCCAGAGAGTTTGGGACGTTTTGGCATGTTGAGCTTGTACCATCAAGAAAAAAAAAAAGACCACCGTGTAGCAGGTGAAGTCTAATTATTCTAAAGATTATTCAGCGTCTTAGGCAAGTAACAACTATATACTACTACTACTACTACTTAGTAGGCTTTGCTATGAAGTTAAATTAATGTGAGCTTATTATTTTCTGATGTCACAATACCAACTAGTTTTAAGAACAGTGGAAGTTTTTTCTTCCCCCATTTCTGGTGCCCCCCTGGATGTACGGCGCCCTTAGAATTTGTCTATACTTTTATGCCACAAGCCCCGTGTATAAAGATGGTGAGATTTGGTCAGAGACAAAAGTGCCATCTGAAATTCACTTCTAAAATTAGCATGTTTCTCGGCCTCCTCTGTTAGCATCTGCACTAGTATTTGCATAAACTAAACTGATTGGCCGATTGCCTGTATTGGCGCTTGAAAAGTTGAACGTTTTTCTACTAGCAATGTAGAAACTCGATGAACCAACAATTCAGTTCGGCAATGATTGACGTCATTCCATTCAAAGTAAATGAGAAGCGTTAACGCAGACGCCCTGGGTGAACGGGGTCTTTGAGTACAAGCTTGACTTGCACAATTGTTCATACAGACAGTTTTCAACTTTCTATCATAAGCTGCAGTGTGAACGGTAGATTTAGAAATAAATGTGGTTTTCAACCCCAAACAATGACAGTGTGAACATAGCCTTATTAACCTTTACAGCAGTTGCATCCTCCTGACTCAAGAGCCTTAAACTCTGATCCCAGTCTCCATCTCTCAGGGCGCTTCAGGTTGCTCTTCTAGCATGTGTCTCATTGACCTCCAGAAGCCCAGGAGAGGTTTGTGTCGGAGCCAAGAGCGAGAGCGGGAAATGTTGTGGTCTGGATGGGTCGAGGGCACGGATAAGAGGATTTCTGCCTCTGACGGACATGCGCCTCTCACTGTGAGGTAGATTGGATGGCGAGCGGAGACCAAGAATAACTGTTTCTCCTCGCTCATCGTTCTATCAGATCTCCATGGCAGCCGGAGGAGGAGGAAAAAAAAGATCCTGGATAAACTTGTGAAATGATCAAGGGCGTATATTCACATCATATGTGAATATAATTACCGTGGTCTACTCGTGAACGTTAATGTCAGCTGAATCATGCTGGATTCTCATTAGCGCAGATGAATGGCAAAGAGTGTAATTATCTGTTGAGTGTTGGTGAGATTCACTCACATTCTCTTCTCGGTGAAAGCTATATGTTCGCTAACCTGACAATAGAGGATCTGTTGCAGACCTGAGGCCAGGTTGTTTGCGTGTTGGACTGATTTTTTTGGGAGATTCGTGACACAGAGGGTGTTGTGGGACATACTCATGGTGTTTGGACACATTATTGTATGACTGGATGTGATTTGAAGTTAAATAATATTTCAAGAGAGGAGCAGTGGGTAGCGATGTCGCCTCACAGCAAGATGGTCACTGGTTCGAGTCTCGGGTGTGTTAGTTGGCATTTCTGTGTGGAGTTTGCATGTTCTCCCCGTCTTCGTGTGGGTTTCTTCCGGGTGCTCCGGTTTCCCCCATAGTCCAAACACATGCGCTATACTGTAGGTGAATTGGGCAAGCTTAATTGTCCTTAGTGTCTAGTATGTGTGTGAATGAGAGTGTATGGATGTTTCCCAGTGATGGAAGGGTATCCGCCATACCTGTCAACATTGGAATGTGAAAATAAGGCATACTCGCTACTTCCCCCCCAATTCCCCCACCCCCCGATTTCCCCCCAACCCCCCCCAAAAAAAAAAAAAAAAAAACCTAAATATCTTAATCTGGAGCTGTTTCATTGTAAATAGTCAGTAATACATTTTTAGTATTATTTACATATGATATAATAAGTAGTATACATTAGAAAAATCTGCAAACAAATTAGCAAACCGTAAAATTATTAGCTATCAAGTAATCAAGTTATCCCATTCATCTTTTTTTCACACAATTTAAACATTCTGATTAAAGAGCAGCGAATGAATCTCTCATTTAGATTTTTTTGATTACGTTAAATGACGGAGGTGTCACTTTAAAAATGCACAGATCTATAATGAAAGCATTTGATTGCCTTCCTAACTGTTTATGCTCATTTAAGGCAAAATTTGTTGTGTTCAAAAGAAAACCCAACAAGATCGACATGTTTGATCATGTCTAATGTTTTTA
Organism: Danio kyathit; assembly: GCA_903798195.1. Classification (NCBI taxonomy): domain Eukaryota; kingdom Metazoa; phylum Chordata; class Actinopteri; order Cypriniformes; family Danionidae; genus Danio; species Danio kyathit. The sequence goes on along the minus strand of LR812522.1, from coordinate 23,313,650 downwards.
TTATTATTCATTCATTCATTCATTTTCTTTTCAGCTTAGTCCCTTTATTAATCTGGGTCGCCACAGCGGAATGAACCACCATTATTATTATTATCATTATGATGATGATGATGTGTTTATGTCTGTTCAAACACGCACCCAAAACCCGGTGTCCACTTGAGCTCCGCATCAAATCGCGTACGTACAGAATCTGCTTGGCAAACAGCGTCTATTTATCACTATGGAGCGCATCAGCTGACAGTCATGCATTGTTACATGAACTGACTGTTTTGAGGATTGCATAGGGGCAATGGCGCCTGTAGTGAAAAGGAAATTAATCGCTGCGTTTTTATGTTTATTTCAAAGTGTTTACATGCCTAAATAAAATGAAAACACAGAACAGATTCACATTTAAGAGCAAGGGGCGGCCCCTGGTGGTTCGGCGGTATGGGTTGTGTATAGGGAGGATCAGCTCTTCACAGAAAGATTAAAAACGGGAGAAATACAGGAAAATACCTTTACGGGATGACAGCGGGATGGAACTGTAAAATACGAGAAAATCCCGGGAAAAACGGGAGGGTTAACAGGTATGGTATCCGCTGCGTAAAAACATATGTTGGATAAGTTGGCGGTTCATTCCGCTGTGGTGACCCCAGATTAATAAATGTACTAAGCCGAAAATAAAATGAACAAATGAATAATATTTCACCTTTTGATATGAGGAGGAGCAGATCAATGTCAGATTTAACAGGCTGAGGCTGTTTGATCAGTTTTGACCACATTAATAATTATTATTGTTTTTTTTTTTTACTGGAAAAGTGTGAAACTTGGTAGAGAAAAAATAAATCATGGCCTTGATTCAAAAGGTAAATGGGCCTAAAATAATTGAAAAATGGAAGCTAATTGGAACTAAATTCATGCCATGGAAACATTTGCTACTCCATTTAAAATTGTTTATATATATATAATTATTATTATCAACCTCGAATATTTTAGACTTGTTTACATTTATGGCTTTTTTCTTAGCAATAAACTTAAACTTTGATAACTTTTTTGTCATTTAATTTCACTTAAAAGAGACCAATTTTTTTAGATAAGTTTGTATTTGTGTTTAAATTTCAGGACTATGCAAAAAAAAGTGGTTTGTTGATTATAAATGGTTTATAACAACTGCATAAATAAAATGTATAATCATAAAATCCACTATAGGTATGAAATAAAAATATTACTAAACTAACAAAAAATAATTTAAATAAAATCTTAATAACAATAACACAATGATTAAAAGTGACTGTAAAGACATTTCATTTAAGTTACAAAAGATTAGTTTCAAATAACTTCTGATTCATCAGAGAAACCTGATAAACAATGCATCGTGGTTCCATCTCAAAATCAGTATGCAGTAAAACATTTATAATCATCATTTTAACAGACTGAAGAAGATTATAATAATTATGCTAGAAATTCAGCTCTGCTATCAATGGGGTAAATCACATTTAAAAATATATCGTTTTGATCAAATAAATTAAAAATCATTCGCTTACCAACCCTCCACTCCAGTGTAGCTCTCGTCTTCTCATTCTTCCTTTTCCTCCTTCTCCTGCATTGCCATTTGTGTTTGTTTGCTTTGTGCAAACTTACGTTATGGCATATTGCAAGCTAAAATATGTGTATTGAAATAATTGACATTTTCCTGATGATACAATTTTGCTAGATCAGTGGTTCTCAACCACGTTCCTGAGGGACAATCAGCACTACACATTTTGCATGTCTTCTTTGTCTGTCACACTCTTTTCGGATCTTTCAGTCTCTGCTAATAAGCTGATGATCTGAATCTTGTGTGTGTGATTAAGGAGGCGTGAAAATATGCAGTGCTGGTGGTTCTCAGAGAACATGGTTAAAAACCACTATGTTAGACTACGATCTTTGCTTCTTTATAACAAGGTGTCCACTGGGTCTTAAAGTCTTAAATTCCAAAAACTAAATTTTTGGCCTTAAAGTGTTAAATTCACTGAAATTTTGTCTTGTAGCTCTTTAATATTTGTAAACAGGTGTAAAGCAACCCAATAAGGTCAGCACGCTTCCAGTCACCAACAATCTATCTCAATAAAACGTTTAACAAAACTCTATTTACTAATAGGGTTTAAATATCGTCCTTACAATAATATTTGTTTAAAAATGCTCTCTGTGTATTTATAGACTATATGGTTAGGACACTGACCTTGGCAGACTGTTGTGCATACATTTAGTTTATTATAGTTTTTAAATATATTTTTTAAGATATGTTGAAAAATGTGTATGCATACAACTAGGGTTTGCTTGTTTTGACAATTTATTTAAAATATGTGGCTAAGAAATTACTAATTATAATTTTAAAAAATCCTAATGGTCTTAAAGTCTTACATTTGACTTTGTGAAACCTGCAGCGACGCTGTTATAAAACAGACTTTTTAAGATGACTGCTAGTAATTCTTAAGTTGAAACTCTATAGCTCATATCTGAGTATACAATATATATTTGACATTTTTATAGTGGCATGTGTTGAGAGTATCCTGAGGTTGTTTTGCGCTGTTTTTAATTGGTCTTTTGGCTGGGGTTTGTTCCACAGACCTGGCGACTCTGCTAGACAGAGAGACGGCTTACCTGGTTTAATGCAGAGCTGTAGTGTTGCAGTCTGGCATTTTTTCTTTTTCCATGTTTTCTGTTTACTAACACTGAGAGTGAGCTTTCGGTCTCAGCGGACTTGTTAGACACAACTCTAATCTCTCACTGTCAGGACAGGAAGAAAACTAAGGCTGCGTTTACACTAGCGCGGCTCTGTTTTAACACTGAAATAATCCTCGTCCATTCTGCTGTTTTTATTTGGTTTCAGAAAAGCTCCCCGACCACATTTCACGAATGAAAACACATGTCGGAATGCTAAAAGGAGCTGTCATATTATAGAAACACATTTTAGCCCATATATAAGTCATAGACTGTGAATAAAAAAATATTGTTGCCTTTTTTTGTTGTTGAATCAAGTGAACGTTTCTAATCATCTCAACTTGCGTCAAATATTAAGTTAAACTTTGTATAACTAAAAAGTTGAGTTGAAACCTGATAAACTTATCAAAATAAATGAAAGCAACATAAAAAAATATTTATTGTTTTGACTTTGTCATGTTTTTTACAGTGAAGACAAAACACCAATTATAAAACTATTAATTTAAACAACTAATAATGAATATTTTTGAGATAGAAAAAAAATCATGGTTACGTTGAAAGCAAATACTGTATTAATAAATATTGGGTAACCTTTTATTTTGATGGTCTATTTGAGTATTACTGTCTGCACAATATTAGTTGATACTGCTGCTAAACAGACATTTTACTGACTAAGAAACTTTGCAAGTGCATGTCAGCTTACACTAACCCTAACCTCAACCTAACAGTCGAACTTATAATCGAATGAAAATTAGTTGGCATGTAGATGCAATGTAACTTAAATTCAACAAACGGACCATCAAAATAAAGTGTGACCAAATATTGTTTGTAAATAAAAGAAATGTTTGTGTATTCAGGACAGAACACAAGCATATTAAATATTACACTAGTTGTTATAGTACACTAAAAATTCTGGGTACACAACTCAAATTGTGTACAATATAGACAAATCCAAACATTGGTTTAAATTTGGTCCTACAAATTTAATGTAATAAAATGAATCCAGTGGTTGGTTTGGTCTATATTATATTATTATTGGTCTATATTTTCTATTAATTATATCTATATTATCTATGGTCTGTATTATCTGTATCTATATTTAATCCAATGGTTGGTTCTACATTTTACTAAGATGCTCACGGCGACCCGAGTTCGATTCCCAGCTTGAGGTCACTTTTGCCGACCCTTCCCCTCTCTCTGCTCCCAATACGTCCTGTCTGCAACCTCTACTGTCCTTTCCAAAATAAAAAGGTGAAAAAACCTAAAAAATAATAAAATAAAAAAAGTGAATTTATTATAAATAACATGCGTTTAGTATTACATTTTGTTGTGAAAAAAGTTGCAGAAAATCCTTTATTTTTGACCAGTAGTTAAACGAGAAGAAGAAGAAAAGTGAATGTGCTTATACAATTAATCAGTAAAACAAAAATTTGGATCACTGGTGCAGTAGGTAGTGCTGTTGCCTCACAGCGAGAAGGTCGCTGGTTCGAGCCTCGGCTGGGTCAGTTGGCGTTTCTGTGTGGAGTTTGCATGTTCTCCCTGCGTTCGCGTGGGTTTCCTCCGGGTGCTCCGGATTCCCCCACAGTCCAAAGACATGCGGTACATGTGAATTGGGTAGGCTAAATTGTCTGTAGTGTATGAGTGTAAATGAGTGTGTGTGGATGTTTCCCAGGGATGGGCATCCGCTGGAAGGGCATCCTCTGTGTAAAAACGTGCTGGATAAGTTGGCAGTTCATTCCGCTGTGGCGACCCTGGATTAATAAGGGGACTAAGCCGAATTGAAAATAAATGAATGAATTTAAGTTTGTTTAAAAATTTGGATGTCATTAGTTATAAACAACAAAGCAGAGACACAATTAATGTAAGCCTCCAATTTAGAACAGTTCTTTTCATAATAGTTTAGTATGCAAATATCACTTCGGAATTTTTTTTAATGCAAGTAAAGCCTCGGCCACACTGCACTTTTCGCCCCATAGAATTCCATTACGGCAGATTAGAAACGCAAGCTCGTGCGGCAAGTTTCGCAGTACGCTGCAGTGGAAAGTTCAAGCTTGGTGAACTCTGACTTGTGAAATTGCATCACATGATTGTGTGAGACCGATCAAAGATCAAAACATGACAGAAATTTTAAATAGAGACTAATCGCTTGCTTTTTTTTAATGGCTAATAATCTTGTCCTAATAATCCCACCCCTTTTCGCAGCCCTGTACGACAGAATTTCGCACGCACAAATTCTAGTGTCACACAGCATAAGGCTTTGTACAGTGCAAGACTGAACATTTAACTGACTATATTTGTTTGTTGCAATGCAGGCTGCGTTGTCCAATTACATTTACATATACAGTTTTAAATATATGCAAAATGCCCAGGCACAATCTCAGATTTAGCCATTATAATGCAGAATATTTTTTGTATATGTTTGTCATATAAATAAGAGTTATGCAGCTAACATTTTTTTGGGCTTCTAGAACAATCTCTGTTGGTTAGTGAGGAGTAATTTCTTTATGTAAATATAATGTTTCCTTTAAGTTAAGAGAGCGTTCTCCTTTTGTTCTCTAAGTTGTTACAAGAAAGGATGTTTTTGGTAGCCACACAAAAAAGAACCTACAGAGAACATTTCTAGAATTTAGTTTCAAAAAATAATCAATCATATGGGAATGATATGGGAACATTAGGGATATGATTTTGTTTGATGTGAAAACATTGCCAAATATCTCTGTTTTCAGGACTTGAAAACACTAGATTCTTCTAGATGTCAGGAGCAATAGCTATGCATTTTAGAATGAAAATGCCACTAGTGTAAATGTAGCAGTCTTTTGGCCTGGTATGCGGGTGTTGTCTTATTTCCTGAAGCATAAGCCTGTGTGTTATATAGTGCTGGGGGAAACATGGCACCTCTGGACACTGATCAGATGAAGTGTTCACAGTTTTGCTGACGGCGGGGGGAGCAGAACATCAACCTCTGCTGTCTGTTGCTACGGCGACATCAGGTGATGCTATAATTACACTTCTTGTGCTGATGGTGTCAGAGGCCACACCCCTTTCAGACCCTTTCTCTTTCTTTGTCACTAGTTTTCTGTTTTTACTTATTTAATTATTAGTCATGTTAATGAGTAATATTAGTCAATTGTCCTTGGATCAGTGGCGTTGCGAGTGGGGTGGATCCTGATCTTTTGGAATATGTTGCACTTAAATAAAAATAGGTTGTATAACATTTATTTTGTTATCTAAGTACTTGTTATCACATACATCACGCGCATTCCACTTAACTTGTGGATTGTGTCGGGCAATTAAATAGTCAGCTGTTCAGCAGTACCTGTTTCTACCGGCAGGTGGGAGTGGGATTGTTGTCACATGGTGTTAAAAAAATCCCGCCACTGCATCATTCATTCATTATTTTGAGGAGCTGAAGCTGATGAGGTAATAATACAACTGTGCAGCGAAACTGAAAAATTCTAAATACTGATGAAGCTTAATATTTGTTTTCACGGTATAAAATGTGTGTAGTTTTGGTGAAATAAAATAACTGTAATTAATAAAATGTGCATCATATAAATGTAAATACATGATAATTAGTCTGAAAAACGTAAATTGTACTAGCTTTCTAGGTATGATATAGAAATCTAGACATAGAAACAGGCATTACATGCATTTAAAGTGTTACAATGCCCACATCAACCTATTTTGAGGAAAACTGAATAAAATTTCCCTCTAAAGAAATTTGAAGTAAACATATTTCTAGCATATAGATCTTTTTTTTTTTTTTTTTTTTTGGTACTATTTTGATACAGTATTTTTGACTTTGGGGCTAAGCCCCTTATCCCTTTCGACCCTAGCAACGTCCCTGCCTTGAATATTATTAATCGTTATGCTAAATAGTATAGACCATTTCAATGTGGTCATGTCATTGGCCCATGAACATTTCCTGCTTGTCATTAAACTATTTTATAATATGAGGCAATTCAATCATAACTTAATGTTAAAACATTATAGAAATTTAAAATGTAAAACAGGAAATACATTGGAACCACTGGTTTGTTTACATTGCTCAAAACAGCCTATATTGTAATAAAATACTTTATACACTGTAAAAAAAAAATGCTTTTTTTTACACAGTTGATTTTTACAAATTTAAATGGATTAAACATAAAACAATTAAGTTGTCCCCAAAAAAATCTCAAGAATTGGGTTTCAACTCATGTAAAATAAGTAGTTTGGGCAAACAGCAAAAGCAATCTTTTGAGTGTACTACTGTATATAGTATATTTTAACAACAACAACAATTCCATTGTCATTAATACAGTACCAATTGTATCCAAATCCAAATAAAATGTAAATATTTTGAATCAGTCACATATTAAAATAATTATGCTAGGTTTCACATTGTAAAATTGCCTTTACTATGTGGAGTTTTTGTCTTTGTCCAAAAATCTAATAATTATTAAATCAAGAAGCATATTCTAGACAAGTAAAACATTTTGTTTTCAGAAATAAATCAAGACAATTCTGTGAATATTTTTACAAAACAACCAATGGGGTACAATAAGTAAAATAATCTTACTTCAAACTGAAAACAAAGTTATTTTTCTTACCCCATTGGCAGATTGTTTGGCCGTTTTAAAATACACCGTAAAACCCAACAGTCATCTTTATCAAATAAATTGAGTGTGATTAACTCAAAATTGACTGAAAGTTAATTCTACTCATTTGAAAGGAGTTTTGAACTCAGTGCTTAAGCTATGAGTTAATGAAATACCTCATTACTTAAAGTTCACAGTACTCATATAGATTAGTTTTTTTTTTTTTTACTCAAATGGTTTGTAGCAATCTGTTTCCTTAAAAGATTTGATTGGTTTGCGTTCTCTTCATTTATTGGGTTTTACTGTGCTCAGATTGCTTTGTTTACTCAAATAGATTAGGTTAACCGTACTCATTAGGATTAGTTTTTGAACTTAAACGGTTTGTTGCAATCTGTTACCTCAAATAGTTTGTTACCTTAACTTTTGGGGTTTTATAGTGTAAAAATGTAAAATTGTAAACATTTAAAGTTAATTTTCTAACTTATAATTGGGCTAGAAGCAAGACAAAAACATTTTTGCAGTACACAATTTTTGTTAGTTTTTTTGTGTGTGTGTTATAATATCAGCACCGATAGCCTCATTTGCAGTGCACCAGCATATACTGTACTGTAGTGCCATTGTGCTACGGGCAGGGGTGTCGCTAGACCCCATTTACTGGGGCACGTGCCACAATAAAAATTGGCTGTGACCCAGTAAAAGCTTAAAGTTACAATTTACTTTATATGCAAGTGTATTAATTAAAAGTGGTAATCCCAGAATTAAGATCGTATTCTCTATGTACCACCAAACCAACGCTTGTGAAAGAAATTTAGTTCAATCGGACGCATGAGCGAAGAAAACCATTCCTACGCATATAAATAATGTGATGATGGTCTTATTTTGACAAAACATGGCTCCTGTATTTTTATATGAAGCAGAAAGGAGAGATGATGAGACAGAGAGCTAAGACTTAATAAACTTAACTATCAGCCATCAGAGTTGGGTCTCGGACAGCAGATAATTCTATAAAACATATTTTTTGTGTTCTCTAGAATTGTCATATGAAATTAACATTTATGCAAAAGATTTCTTAGAAGACCTTAGCATATTACTCCAGTTGTGTCTTTACATTGTTTTCTGATTACATTTAGGACTGGTTTCTGCTATTTATTTAGAACAAGGGTGCCCAAACCCGGTGCTGCAGGGCTGGTGTCCTGCATAGTTTAGTTCCAACCCCAATCAAACAAACCTGAACCAGCTAATCAAAATCTTTCTATTTATACTTGAAACTTCCAGGAAGTTGGAGCTAAACTATGCAGGACACTGGCCCTCCACGACTGAGTTTGGACACCCCTGATTTAGAATGAGATTGTTTAATAATCATAATACTTTTATTTATTTATATGATTCAGTATTATTGATTTATATGATTTACTATAGTAAGCCTCGAGTCCAGGCTTGCCAGATCCCATCAACCCAACCCCCCTCCAAATTTGTTCTCTGTTTTTATACTGTCCTAAATGCAAAACAAAATAAATCATAATTGAAAAGAAGTGATACATTAATAGACTACAATATTACTCCAACTTGCTTTTGTAGCTAGTTTTAAGATCAAGAGTGGAGAGATGAACAGTAAAATAGATATCATGTCCACTCAAATCATTACATCATCATAACCTCACCTTCCTCTTTCAATGTCATCAGCCTGTCAATCACACAAATGGACAAAATCCACCCTACCCCCCCCCCCCCCCCCCACACCCCACCCCACCCCCCTTTACTGTTTCATCACAATAGGGAGGAATAGACGATCATAACTTTAACCCATGCTGACTTTAAAGCAGCATATGTCTGATTTGGTATTAATATAATTTTGCATCTTCAGATGAGTCTCTCTAATGCTGATCTAGACATACAGCGATCAGTATTTTTAAACTGGAGAGTTCTTTTTGCTGTATTTATGTGATATGATGACAGTTTGCAGTGGAATATCTGTTGCTGATAACGCATCGGAGCATCAAATAAAACTGATGCGCTTGTGTATTCATCCACGCCGCAGACCCAGATTAATAACTTCAGGGATGAAGGGAGGAAAGAATCAATGCTTTATTCTTTTCAACATGCGGCCGACAGCTGAAAGCAACACTGCGGAAAAATACACACTTTCATCTTTGCCCACTTACTATCCAAATAACCCGAATAAAAAAGATCACCTCTGTTTATCTTCCTCCTGTCCCTGCAACCTCGTCAATGTAGAGAAGAGCAGAGATGATTCTAATGCTCAATAACGGCAGTATATCTCTAATGATAAAGCACACGTTGCTTTCACAGTGGATTTCACAGTATTAAAGTAAACAAATCAAATGTATTGTAAAAGTAAACACTACTTTTTAATTGTAATGCTATTAATTCTAAATACTGTATGATGCCTCATTCAGACTAGCAGCGACTTTGTATAGCTGCCTGTTGCTCTGGGTGGCGACCTGATTCAAACGCAGGTCTGTGTAGGTCTACAGCACGAATACAACTGGCCTCTGAGCGAGCTGAGAGAGGATCACGTGAGCTCTGCCAGTGCTCCTATTGGCTGTCACTCAAGAAAGTTGCTCTTTAATTTGCATAAAATTGAAGGATTCTCAATTTTGTTGTGTCGCTCCATAGATATATACACTAGATATCGCATAGGGACCCTGAGCATGCGTCAATAGCGCCGCCACATTGGTACAGTGCTCCTAGGACAAAAGTCATTCAACCGCATTAGTCAAGACAGTGTGCCTATGTGAAGATGCTGGACTTTAGCGCTGTGTACAGCTGTAGTAACAAGCAAACAAAGAAAACAAAGCACAAAGGCATCACATTTCATAGGTAAGATTTTGTTTTTTTATGTTTTTGTATGTTATGAACTTTTGTGCTTAACAGTTATTGATGATAATACAGTCTCTTGCTGCATTCACCATAAGGCAAAGTAGCACCAACTCGCACTAAATTCTAGACTTATGCTAGTTTTGTTGAATAAAATAAGCAAACAATGTTATGAAATATGACAACAATACGCTGCGCTGCTAGAAACTTGTATTATTGTCGGCTAAGTGAACGAGTCGTTCATAACGGAGATTCATTCACAAACAAATCGCTCCCTCCGTCAGAATGAGAAGTGAAAGCAGGAGAGGGGGTGTGTTTTAGGACATGGATTAGATCAAATTAAACAGGGAAGGAGGATAATGCATTTCCATGCACACAAACACACGCTCTTTGTCGGTAATGCCCGTGCGGTCACATCCATCAATGTAGAAAAGTGATGTAAAATTATAATATTTCGTAATTGAAAAAAATATTTGCATACTAACCACCGGGGAAAACTCCCGATCTTAGATATATGTGTATATGTGTATTTCTCTGGCTTTGGATGGCCACAGTCCTCCACTTCACCTTCATCCCGCATTCATTTCAAAGGAGCGCCACCCTGTACTAAAATGGCGGCTCTATTGACGCATTTGTTCTAATAGACAACAGCAGGGTAGGCGACATCTAATGTATATATCTATGGTGTCGCTCGACACACCCATCTGGTTGCCAACAGTCGCTGTCACTTGCATAGACGGAGGTCGCCGGAAGTCACTCACTCTCCTTTGAAATAAACGGTTCCTTGTCGTGTTACTGTACTTATATATTCACAAGGTGTAATGGCTTTATAATATTGTCATATAAGTTTTATTCTTATGATTTTTAATAAACTTAAAATTCTTATATTCAATTCAAGTTTATTTGTATAGCGCTTTTCACAGTAATTATTGTTTCAAAGCAGCTTTACAAAAGGTGCATATTACTATCAAAATCAGAAATTATTAGTTTATTAATTAAAGTTATTATGTATAAGCATAGTTAACCTGCAGTTATATTGTAAATAGATGATGTCATTGTGTACGTGTTCAATAAAATGTATTTGTATTTGGTATATGAAGAGTTTCGTTGCAAAACGAGATATATCCAGTTTGAGAAATGTTGGGTATTTGACATTATTATGTAAGACATCAACAGTCAAGTTTATTCCCAATTTTTGTACATTAAATTATTGCTTGAGCTCAGTGAAGGCCAGGAACACGTATTCTTCAAATCCAGGATATTTTTTATTCAATTTTATGTCCATAAATAGTTCATAAATAAGTCAAAAACCATGCCAAAATGCAACATATTTATCTTAACATTGTCAAACATCTTAAATTGGTAAAAAAAAAAAACTGTAGATCATAAATATATGGAATAAAATATACAAATAGTAATTAATAATAATAAGATTCTGAGTTAGTTTTGGCCAGAACGTACACAACATAACAGATTAACCGATCACACCAGTTGCGTTTCCAGGCACAGCTTCATGCAAGGAAACGGGAGCACGCACGCGTTTTAAACAGTCGCGCGCATCACATCAGCTTTAACACAGTTATATTTGTCAGTCGTGCTGCTTCTCGATTCTAAGATCGCATTTGCCATCCTTATTGTCGAGCCTTGCTTTTAATAAAACTACATCGAAATCCATGACGTTATAGCTTGACTCTGAAGCTTTGATTCCCTGACTGACAGACAGCAGCTGATCAGTGATGTAGCCTACGTGACTGACAGCTCGCCTGCAGTATAAGCAATTAAATGGTGAACGTTTTTTAGGTAGCCTATTGAATCCTATTTTTAAAAATATATGTTTTTGTTTTGATATTATCGTTAAATCAATGAGACTCGGAGCACTTCACCGGCGTTGACTCTCTTCCCAGGAGATGCTGAGCTCGCGCAGCATCCTGAACGTTCTACAACCAGGGCCGGCGCGTCCATAGAGGCGACCAAGGTGGCCGCATAGGGCTGCAGAATAGGCGGCGTCTGCGACAATCTCCCCACCGCCCCGGTCCTCGCTGTCATACGCGCAATCACACCCGTCTCTCGTTTTCGCTTTCAGTTTGAGGACGACATGATCATCTTTTACCTAGAGCTCCAGTTCAGTTTGCTCCGGCCCTGTCTATAACTGTTATATCGCACTTTGTAAAGAAACTGGTCTGGCGGATATAAAATATATTTTAAAGTAGGCCCAAAATGTACATTCTTCAATGTTAATAATGGCAGCAATTTACACATAGATTAAGGTACATCTGAACAGTGATTTCCAATAATAAAATCCAAATGTCAAAAAATGTCGTTTATCGCGTTTTGCAACCAAACTCTTCATATCTATATATATATATATATATATATATATATATATATATATATATATATATATATATATATATATATATATATATATATATATATATATACACGGTATATACTGTATGTATATATCTCACATAAGTCTTTTGCCTATCCAAGTTTTAGGAACAACAAATGGTAAGTTGACTTCTAGATGATCATTTGGTGTCAGAAGTGGCTTACATGAAAGGCAAAAGCCTCTAGATTACGCTCATTTTACCAAAATATAATATGATCATGACATAATTTTTAATTACTTAATTAGGACAGAAAGGTCTGACTTTGCTTTGACAAAAGTCTTGTCACTTAACAGAAATAATGTACAGTATAGAATATAAAGTCATGGTGCAGTGGAAAAGAATTAATATTGTGTATGACTCCCACGAGCTTGAAGGACTGCATCCATACATCTCTGCAATGACTCAAATAACTGATTAATAAAGTCATCTGGAATGGTAAAAACATTCTTGCAGGACTGCCAGAGGTCATCAAAATTCTTTGGATTTATCTTTAATTCGTCCACCTTCATCCTATTCCAGACATGCTCAATAATATTCATATTTTGTGATTGGGCTGGCCAATCCTGGAGCACCTTGACCATCTTTGCTTTTAGGAGCTTTGATGTGGAGGCTGAAGTATTTAAAGAATTTGCCCTCTTTTGTGGTTTTTAGTATAATGGGCAACACGAATGTCTTGATATCTCAGGCTGTTAATGTTGCCATCCACTCTGCAGATCTCTCAAACTCTCCCATACTGAATGTAACCCCAAACCATGATTTTTCCTTCACCAAACTTGACTGATTTCTCTGAGAATCTTGGATCCATTCAGGTTCCAATAGGTCTTCTGCAGTATTTGTGATGATTGGGATGAAGTTCAACAAAGGATTCATCTGAAAAATCTACATTCTTCCCCTTTTCCAAATGATCAACTAGAAGTCAAGATATTATAGACGAAAAGACTTTTGTCAGGTAGTGTACTGTATATGGATCTGGTTTATCATTATCATTTTTGTAATCAGGAATTGGTTAATCTCCTAAAAGTAGAGCTGACCGCTGTTGACCAGGTTTATTTCTGCTGTTTGTGACATTAAATGTGTCGCTCGGGCTGCCCCTTTGCCATTTGTTGCGCATATATTAGCCTTTATGTGATTGATTGAATTATTTCATTATTTGTGATAATCTCCCAAAACTGCCTGTAGGTTGGCTGAATAGAAATGACTCTGTGGAGCATATCTAATTGCCCTAATTAGCATATGCAGATGAGCCTGTTATCTTGTGTACAGAGTGTTGCTTATGGTAAACACAGGACTAATCACTTTAACGAATTTAGCTGTTTAAATGCTGGTAATTGTGCAATGTTTAAACAGATGGGTTCGGTTTTCGCAAGCATTCAGACAGGAAGTGTTGGAATGAGGGCTCTCCAATCAGCTGCTCTTTCTTCTCGTTTTCATCATTGACACACAGGGTTGCCCACTAATTACCCCGCTTTAAACGAGTCGCATCCCCTTCCCAAAGAATACACGTAAATGAACTCTCCACGTCTTCCACAGATGTGTTAAAAGACCTGGAGTAAGTCATTGCGACTGATGCTCATTACCCTGCACACTTTTGCCCAATTTGGCTCTTTTTACACAAATAAAGGTACGGTCGCATTTAACGCCATTCTGTGAAATTTCTCTGGCTGGAGTTTTGCATGTGGGTAGAGAAGTTGGTTTGCTTTGTGTTTGAGTTTGTAATGTATAATCAGTGTTGTTAACACTGGACAATTTTTAACACTATTTTATGCCAGTATGTGAACAGCTTGGAAGGATATATATATATATATATATATATATATATATATATATATATATATATATATATATATATATATATGGCCTACATCAAATTATTAAGTTGTCAAAAAGCATGTAGGCCAATTAGGATTATGGATGCTTTTGGTATGAAAGTCAAAATGAAGTGATGTTTCTATGTCAAAAATGTAGAAAGAGCCATTCTGTACTGTCAGTGTCAATAATAGCTGGGTTTCCATCATCCTGTGTTAAGCACATTTTGAAGAAAAGAGTGACGGAAATGCCAGACTTCATATAAAAATCACTTAATACGCAAAAAAAGTTTTAACACTCGCTTGATTGTGGACTTAATAATAGGAGATGGAAATGCATTTGTCGAATAAACTCTGACATGGAGAACTTTATCCCCACATGACTTTGTTAGTCTTCATTGTTTACTGTTGGTTACTAGGTGACCGATACTACAGTCAGCTGCTCTAATGACTTAACACGCCTAATTCTCATTTGAGGTTTTAATTTATTTTGCATACTTCAAAAAGATTCCCTTTACTTTAGGATGGAAACCTGCTAATGTGTCATGCAAATAAAGGAATTAATTCAACTTATAGGCCCAATCTCAATTCTACCCCTTAGCCGTTCCCCTTACCTCTCGTTTTGTGCGTTCACGTGAAGGGGTAGGGGTTTCTCAATTCTCTTGAAGGCGTAGAGCTAATGGGAAGGGCTAGATAACCCTTGAAACTGAGATTTTTCACACACTCGAAACCAAGGGTGCGTAAATTTCCCAGAATACACCATCCACAACAGCAGCATGGCTGCACATGGAAGGAGATCCACAAATTAGGATTTTTTTGTCATTATTACGAATTATTATAACAAACAATCATATGTTTTAATATATTCATAATGGCATTCATATTTTACTGTCATGCAAACGTATTAATAAAAACGGTTAAATCTTTAATCCCAAATAATAACTCCTAAATAGCAGTCCCACAACATTCGGTCACTCGATGACAC
This sequence comes from Danio kyathit, assembly GCA_903798195.1. Lineage (NCBI taxonomy): Eukaryota > Metazoa > Chordata > Actinopteri > Cypriniformes > Danionidae > Danio > Danio kyathit. The sequence continues at coordinate 23,298,367 of LR812522.1, read as the reverse complement.
TCAAATACCCTGTCAGAAAAGTCTGGTTACCGGGAATGACCTTTTTACAGTGTCTGGTATAATGTTAATGTTGTTTGTCGTGTGTTTGCATTGATAGCCATGGTCTAAATACACAGTAAAGTTACGAGCTTATTGCCACATTAGATCAATATGATGACATAATATCCTTGCCGTCAGTGATTTCCAGAAGATAAATACCAAAAAAATAACGCAACTCGAATAACTACAGCAGTCGCCATTGTCGATCTCATATGAAGAGATCGCGATGATGTGTGCAGGTGCTGTAGTGCTGTCCCATTTCTTAGGGCTAAATTTTGAAGCCTCTCCCCATCACACTCTGTTTCAAAGGCAAAGGGGAACGGGTACAAAAATAGAATTGGAATTGAACCAGTCTTACATACCCAGATCTATATCGTCTATAGCACAGGTGTCAAACTCAGTTCCTGGAGGGCCTTAGCTCTGCACAGTTTAGTTCCAACCTTAATTAAACACACCTGATCAAACTAATTGAGTCCTTCAGGATTGTTTGAAACCTACCGGTAAGTGTGTTGGACCAGGGTTGGAACTAAACTGTGCAGAGCTGCGGCCCTCCAGGAACTGAGTTGGCATCCCTGGTCTATATGTTCAAATATAATCTGTATTAATATTAAGTAAGTGTAATTTTTTACCCTTACCCTGTCCCTTTATATGCAGTGTATAAGTTAGATAACGTTAGTCTTACAATTAGCAGATATACAGGATTGGTGACAGGTTACTGCATGACTTAACTATTGGAAGAGCAAAGAAGAAGGGTTAGATTGTCCTTGAAACAGAGATTTTTCAGGACCACACTCAAAACCAAGGGGTACGAAAAATTCCCAGAATAAACCAGCTATACACAAATGTGGCTGCACACAGAAGTAAGGAGATGCACAAATTAGCACTTCCTGTCATTATTACGAACTTTTACAACAAACAAACATGTTTTAATACATTCATAATGGCGTTCGTGTCATACTTTTTTAAAAACGCTAATATAAAAATCTATAATCCCTAATAATAACTCTGTGTGGTCCACAGTCTACATTTTATATCTAAATGCCCGTATAAATGTGGTAAAGAAATAGCGCAAGATCACAAGATTAGCACAAGAGTTTTTATTTTTTATTTGCATTAAACTTGAAATAATACTGCTGTAGTACAGCTCAGATGAAGCAGAAAGACATAGGTGCTCCCGACAATGTTCGACCAAACTTTCCTCCATTTCTTATGTCCAGATGGATTGAGAATGAGCCTTTTTTTCAGATCTAAATCCATGTTACTGATATAGTGGTCTGTAACTCCTCCACCAAACTCCCTGTTGTCCTGCATCTCTCATTGACTGTAAGTTATCGCCAATATGTTTTCAGTCAGAACTCTTTACACACAGCAGGATTTCACCAAGCATTCCAAGTTTTTTATGAGTATTGACAACACATTTTAGATTATTTCTGATTGCGTCTTTGATAATTCACAATGATTTCTGGCATTTGTCAGCAGCTTCATAAAAACAGTGGGTGAGTGAAAATCAGGACTAAAATGATGCAGTGTGAAAACACTAATAAAACCATTTTGGTAATTTCTCTTTCTGCAGTTATTATAAGTCAATGCTAGTGAATTTGGCTAGGGAAATGATCCACACAACAAATAACATTTAATAACTGACAAATTATCTACATACCTTTTTAGGGTCCCTTGGAGTGCTTTAAAATGTGCAGTTTTGTTTGATTTGTGATGAAATTTGAACTGAAACAAAGAGAGGGCGGGACATCAAGTAGCTCCTCCCACTTTAAAATAAAAAAACAGCCAGTAGAGTTTTGTTTTTATCCCAGCTCTGCCAGTGAGAATGATGCAAGAGAGAAGCATTTGATTGGTCAGAAGATTTGATGAGAAACTCAAGTATGAGGTTACGTCAAACTCACTTCCCAGAATTGAGAAGATTTCTACTGAATCGATCTTTAAAATACATTAAAAAGGTTAAATAATTTGGCCTTGTATTGTGTGCTTAACATTTCTGTTTCTGTATTTTCCTTCCAAGGTCATAAGGGTTTTTTTAAGCCACTTGGAGGTGTTTGGACTCTTATTTATCTCTGTTCATTCATCCACATCCAGGCTTCATGTCACATTTCAGCAGATTCCATTATAAAACTGGACTTTCAAAAGAAGCGATGGACCTTGACGGATCCAGTCCCTCTATTGAGAGTCAAAGACGCATGTGCATGCATGGCTGTCATGTGACTTTGCTCATCAGAGGTGCTGGGGAATCTTTGTTCCAGGGTCATTCATTATGTGTTAAGGCAAAACACTGAAGCCCAAGGCGTATTGTTCTTGGTTGCGAAGAACAAGAATAAAGGTTACACACTTGTATTTTTTTGCAAGTACATGGCAGTTGTTTCACCAAAGGTTCCACGATTTCGTCATGTCTCTGGAGAGCCCTCAGGTCATGCATACACCTACACCATGACTGCCTCTGTGGGGGGAAAAAAAGATCAGGTAATAAGAAGAAAATTCAGGTAATCTCAACTGTAAGATGGAATCACGGTGAATGTGGAGCCTGAGATGGATAAACACAAATATATATAGAAGGCACTACTGCCAGGCTATTTGCTGAACATAAAGTGGAGCAGACAAAATTTCTATCATGCTCCTATTCCTGAATGTGGGTGTTGAGAAATGTGAAGTAGTAGTAGTAGTTAGTATTCAATGTGAAGATTCATGTTATACTGGTGCTTCTCCCTCTTGAGAACTTATCCCAAAAAATAATGAAGGATTTAAAAAAAAAAAAAAAAAAAATCAAAATAGAAATGTCTTGCTTTGCAAACCTGTACTCTCCTACAAGTTTTGAATGCTTCATTATTTAATACCCATTTCAGGGCTTGATAACTCTACTAATGCTCTGATGATTTGAGACAAGTATGTTTAAAGAGGTAGACATACAAATTATGTAGAGGTTTGGCATGCGCTGCTAATGCCAAGTTCAGACTGCAGGATTTTCAAAGTAGTCATGTCACAGATGTTTTCACACTGCATAATTATCTGGGGTGGCATTCCATCGGTGCTGTGTTTACACTGTAGGATTGATCAACAACAGGAGGCTTTACACTCCATGACTTTACAATAGGAAGAATCACTGACAACTTTGTCTCGGTCTGCCAACTATGTCTCACAACCAAACACACGAGAAGTGACATGGAAACAACGCAGAGTCATGGAGTATATCTTTTGTTATTAAAGGTTCAAGACACCCTTGTGTACTTTTTTTGAAATTTTAACAGATTTGTCTGTGTTGAGCATCAATTAAGACAATGTTAGCACCTGTCAGCTTTAATTGTGGGAAAAACTGGATAATTTTGAGCTTTTGACAGCTAATTCCATCTTCCCGGTTTAAAATATTTTTGGGGGCGGGATCAAAATCAGTGACAGCGTGAATCTGCTAGTGAAGTGATGACACGTCGGTTTCTCATTATTATTCATAGTGGAGTTTTCTTATCCTATGAGAAGAACCTGATTCTTAATTATTCATGACTGCACGTGCTTTTCGAAGGCAAGGCGCACCTGCCAAATGGTGAGACCCAGTGACTGGGTGAGACCGCGTCTGCGCATGGCAAGCAGTATTTAGCCGTTTATGAAGGGTCATAACATCATGTGTTTGTTGCATGCATGTCTCAGAGATGCTGTAAGGACCAATACAGCAAAGCTGTTGGTTTGCAGCAAGCATTTTTGTCGGGAGAGCTGTAAGAGAATTGGAGGATGGCGGACTTTGTCTTTTATCAGTTGAGTTCATTACCATTCAGACACATTGCCTATATCCGTGCTGCTGTGCTCGCCTATTTTTAAAATGCTCCAGATTACCGGCAGGGCTAATAGGATAGGGAAAGAGACCTGCTGCACTGCTATCCACTATCCAGGAGAGAAGTCCTAGAAGATGTATGTACTTTTTTGCTTATTTTACTCACCTCACTTTTGAAGGGAATTAACAATTTTTCTCAAACTATTTTCTTTTTTGACTCGGTTGTGATATTGCTCAATGACACGTTAAACAGACACTAGTTTTTCCTTCATTTCTTGGGTCCAAATAGACTGAAACGAAGCACTTTTAACTTCTCCCTAACCTTCCGCTGGCCTGCAGATACCCATGCTAGTGGATGCTGCGCTCTCATTGGCTATAGGTAATCTGCGATGTTATTTTTTAATCAGAACACATTTCACACGGCATGATTTGCATCGCCTACAGGTCCAGATATTTAGCATGCCAAATGCCTCCGAGTGTCGGCGACTCATCTGCGGTTCTCTCAGATCGTGTCTTTGAAAGTTCACACTGTGTGATTATTACTCACATGAACAATCAACGATTTGCCTGGGATTTCGGGCATTTGTCTGCGATTTTTCAAAACCTGTCTTTGAGTCAAAATTGGGGCTAAAATCATGCAGTCTGAAGCCGGCAAGGAATTCTGCAATACTAAGTATTTTTAAATAATGTATTTGTAAAAACTCTTGCTATTAGCACTGAACAAGGACTATCCAAACATATTCCTGCTCTCCCACAGATTTAAGCTCCAACTCTGATTAAACACACCTGGATCAGCAAATCAAGCGCTCCTTCTGAATATGTCTGCTTCCATAATATAAATTAGACAGAGTATATCCAGGACCTGTGAATCTAGCCTAATGCTGAGTACACAGCACATGATAATCGGGCTGATTTTGAGCATGTTGAATATTTAGGATCTGAAATCCTGATGCGTTGGGGAAGCCTGAAGACAAACACGCATACGAGCCGGAGATGATCACCTGAAACTAAATGATATCCAATCAGAAAGCAAGCTTGATAGAAGACGCTTGAAGTGAAATGGATTTGGACGGAGGATAAGCTTGTCGATTCGTGGTAACAGACCAAATATTTATATGTTTATTACAATTTATGTCACAAAGACATAAATATAAAATATTTTCATTAAATAATTTACCTTAAAATAGCATTATTCCAATTGTTATAATATTCCAAGTTCAAAATCAAGTTTATTCCTTGGAAGAAAAAAAAAAATCAATTACATTTTTTTTTCCATTCCCATATCACGCAACCCTACTTGACTTGCCTTTAAAATGAAGTTGAACAGGATAAATAATAAATGTACATGTCTCTTTCAGGAAACAGTCCACGGATGCATACAGTGATGCATAGCAGATTTAGAGATCCCCCATCAGAACCAGTGACTTGTGAATGATACGCAGTCTTCCCATGTTAAATATGCATTAAACATGAACATGATGTGCATTTGTAAGTGATTCAAATGTAGCTGATTCACAAAATAAGGTAAATACACAGGTGTTTGCATTTTTTTTTTTATTATCAAGAGCCTATTTGTTTCATGCAGTTTCTTCATGACTAAGAACGGCCGCAGGGCTGTTTATCAAGATGAGCAGTTTGTCTTCATTGCAGATGGCGATGTGTTCCCGCGTGTGTTCAGGGTGGGTGCCTTCACAGTAGTTTTTCACTTCCCCCAGGATACCCTGTTAATGTGTGAATGAGTTTCCCTGTAGACTTGTGTACATGAAACCTATCCGTGTATTTATCCTCCTCACCATCTTTTCCTGTGGCGCACCTGTAGGTACAGAGAGATTTATTTGCCAAAGCGTTGTGTGCTGTGTCGCATTCTGACAACAAAATGTTAGCAGCCATATTTGACCTACCAAATATTGGAAACATCCACCTTAATACGCTAGTCAGAGACAAATCTGATACAGGATGTTAGGGTAGGTCAATGTAGCCTGTGATTCTTTTGTGTGCCCTGTTTCACTAAAGGGTAAAGGCCATTGCTTGAGGTTTCTCAAAGAAAATGTCATCTACAAGAGGCTGCTGTCTCAGTTTGAAGCAAAGAGATTTCTTCTCATCACCATGGCTACACCAGGACAACTGTGACGAATGTTTTTTCTCTCCAACCTTCAGTTCTTCAATTCACTTTTCTTTCTTTACTGTCAATTTTTTTAGAATTATTTTAGGGGTTTTTCATCTTTAATTTGGAGAGTGCAGTGGAGGTTACAAACAGAAAAGTATTGGGAGCAGAGTGAGGGTCGGTAAAGGACCTCGAGCCAGAAATCGAACTCGGGTCGCCGTGAGCACCATGGTGGTATATGTCAGTGCACTTAACCACTAGGCTATTGGCACTGAGCAATTTGATTTATTTTAAACAAAGTACCTCCTTATGTCGAGCTTTAAATGACCCAGAGGGCACCATGATGTCAAAACAAGATCAAATAGATGTCAAATCTAATTGATCAGACGCCCATTAGATCAGCGGTCCTTTTATTTTGAAAAATGACCGTATTCTCTGGCTTCACATCTCAATCACTTGAGCACCCAAATTAAACCCACAAGCAGCAAAATAGGTAAGAAACAGACGTCTTTGGAAAGTTTTATTTGTTAAGGGGAATATGCCCAGTGAAGGACCTGCACACTGCCAAGGAATATATTCGCAACCCTTTAATCAACAAATCAGGTGCTTCCACCATGTCTGTGCAAGAAGATCAACAGCTGGTGATTGCAAATTACTTTTAGGGGCCATTCGCATATCGCGTCTTTTCTAGAGTTCGCGCAAATTTGTTATTTCCAATGGAGATGTGGGGCTTGCACGCACAAGCGGCGTGACACGCTTGCACCTTCCAGACGCACCAGTTGAATAAATGTCATGAGGAGCGCACCGCGAGTCACGTGACAAGAACTCACCATTTAGCTTGTATGGAATATACACATTTTGGTAGACTTATTATCTTAGACAAACACAAAACAGCCAAACAGTGCTTTGTAATTTTGTCCATAAATAAAACTTGTATCGGAGTGACAGCTTGTCATTCTCTGAGAAAACAATTGGTTGCCTAGCAATCTATGAACCTCCGACCACCCAACACCCAATCCATGGCAAAAATGTCAAGCGTTGACCGGTCCGCGGTGATAAATTGTTTTCTCAGACAGTGCAACCTGCTGTTGGGTCGGGTGAAGCAGCAGGTCCGGAGACCCAACTGCACGCTTAGACCAGTACATTCAAGATATGATAATGTACTGGACCAGGTCCACTACATAATGGACGATTGCTCCTACCCTAAACCGTCACAGTAGTATGGACATTATCTTAGTGGGCAGTACAATGTCCACTACTTATAAACAGTATGAACTGCTCCCCAATAGTGTTAGAACAGCACTTTCAAAATGAGGTGTTCAATCTTTCAAAATTAGAAACAATCTCTGTTTAGTTTTGTTCATTAAATGAATTATTAGACTAACAACAACTCTAGCCTAGCATTTGTTGGTTTTAATTTCTTTATAATAACCTTCTCTACACTTTTTTTTTTTAAAAATTCAAGTTTAGTTGTGATCACTTGTTATGAGCAACCCAATAACTAACAAGTTTAGACATAGCTTCTCTGATAGCTCAAATTGCTGCTACACACACACAAAGCATATCAATGCTTTACAATCAAGGGACCAGGTCCACCATGTAATGGACGCTCACCTACACCTCCCCCTACACTAAACCCAACTGTCACAGTAGTATGAATGTTACCTTAGTGGGCAGTACAATGTTCACTATCATACTGTAATTACAGACTGCAATATGGACATCTTGGAACTTTCTAGCAAGTAGCAACATCGGACACGTAATCCTTACCCTAGGTCTGGGAATGCTGGTCTGAGCATGCAGTTGGGTCTCCGGGCCTGCAGCTTCATAATATTGCTTTTGAGCACCAAAATAATGACACAAGAAGTCAGATCATTCTTAATCATCTGAAGGCTCCAATTACAAGTTACAAATTTTCACTGAATTTTCTGAACTAGCTTGAAATAAAAATAAAAAAAAACATCAAATTGACATCTTACATTTGTCAAAAAAACACATTAAAAATCGAATACAGGACAGTCTTGTATTTGATTTTTGAAGTGATTTTTGACGCCTTGACATTAAGGTAGTAAATGACCTAAAATAGAGGTCAGATTTGACTTTTTTGACATGCTTTTTGATCTCTTTGTAACATCAAGGTGGGGAGCCTATTTTGCAGAAACTGCAACTGTAAATAGTCTGCGTTCAAGGCCTTAAAGTCAAAAGCATATTAGGTTCGGCATGACTGGTTTAACCAAAACAAAATCAATAAAAGTAGCTGAGAGACATGGAATTGGTGTGATTTCCTGAACATATGGTAGTGGTCTACTTCAAGGGTCCTTCACATCAATGAGGACTCGAGCGCTTTAGAGATACACATCCTTAGCTTCCCAAGCAGTTTGTGCAGTTTGAAGAAGCTCTCGGTTATACATAAGTATTGGTTTGAGAGCCCTAATCAGGAAAGAGCATTCAGATTCAGGCTGCTCTGGTTTTGGATTGGTTCTGCTGGCCTCTGTGAAGTTTACGATGAAAGCTCATAGGAAATACACTGTCCATGAATGGAAGTTTTCTTGTGAACGGTGGCCAATTAGCAGATGTCATGTCATGTTACTCAGTGTGGTGCCATTAGGAGGGGTAGATGAGCCAAAACAACAAATACAGTTCAAGGTTGTGACAGTCTTCAGTTCCCCAAGTTTTGAAGGTTTAAATTAATGGATTTTTGATGTAATGCACATGATTCATGGGTCTAAATCATACTGAATTTCATTGTTTTAGAATGTCATGCTTTATATTAAAGTTATGTATAAAACCATTAACTTAATGTTATGAAAAAGCTCCAAGTGGCAGAAGTTATAAAATTCTAACCAGCAGTTCATTGAAAGCTGAAAGCACCAAAACATGGAATGGTACTTATGAGATCTTAGATAAAATAAAGAGGTTAGAAATGGTATCTCTTTATTTTGATGGTCCGTTTGTTGAATTTAAGTTACATTGCATCTACATGCCAACTAATTCTTAATAGATTATAAGTAGACACTTAGATTGGGGTTAGGGTTAGTGTACGTTGTACTTGTGAAGTTGTATATGTACTTGCAAAGTTTCTTATAGTCAGTTAAATTTCTGTTGAAGGAGCAGTTTCAGCAGATATTAAGCAGACAGTCTACTAATACTCAAATGAGAAGTGGTATGTAGTTGCAACTTTTAGTCAACAAAACGTGCAATAGAGACCATCAAAATAAAGTGTTACCAAAATATTTTTTCCATTGTTTCAAAAATTATTTTGGTGGTCATTGCACAGAAATAACTTAATGATTAACAAATTTATGCCAAAAATAATATTCTGAATTCTGAAACACCAAAAGTTTAGGAATTTCAATTCCCCCTATTTACTCAAACCATTAAGACACAGTTTGGTACTTTTGAAACCATTAGTTTCAAAGAGTTGCTCTTCTGATGTCATTTTTGGCAATAAACCAGTGTTAAACAAAACCAGCTTTAATCAAAAGTTTTTATTTGTATATAGTTTTTCCAGTGTTACACAAAAGGTTTGCACAGGTAATTCTTAAGTCAGCTGTTAAAATCCCAGGTTCAAGTTTCAAGATTTGACAGATTTAAAGAATCAAAATTTGACACTTTTTAATTCACAGGTTAAAATCTCACTTTAATCAATGTTTAAATTACAATCATATATTCATTATGGTCTATTTTTAAAAAAATATATTAAACAATCTGAAGTCAAAAGTTCTCTGATAGCTCAGAGTGCTAAAACGTTGTTTGGCTGTTCTGAAATAATGGGTTCAAATCCCACCTGTTCAAAGTTAAAAACAGAACTTCTCCCCAATAGTTTAAAGTGTTAGAACAGTACTTTCAAAATCAGGAGTTCAGTCTTAAATTTGCTTTTTAAGTTTTGTTTTGTTCATTAAAAAGACTAACAACAGCTTTAGCCTAGCATTTGTTGCCTCCAATCTCTTTATAATAACCTTCTCTACACTTTTTAAAAGTGTTAGTTGTGATCATTTGTTCTGAGCAACCACAATAACTAACAACTTTAGACTAGAGCTTCTCTGATAGCTCAAATTGCTGGTACACTCAAATAAAGCATGTCAATGCTTTTAAATCAAGGGTTTAAATCCAACTTTTTAAAACAAGTTCACAGCACAAAAAAATCACATCACCCTATTGCCTTAAGGTCAAATATAAACTGCTTATTTCACGGCTGAAGTCCTCTGGCTGAGTGGTAAAATCCTGCAGTTGGATATCAGGAGTCATGGGTTTGAATCCCTCCATTGACTAAAAAAAAAGTTTGGTGTAAAAGATTGGAAAGAATGATTGAGTGAAGTGGTGTGATTAGCTTGAAATAGCAGAGCTATGAATGACAAGGTGAGGGAGTCTTTTGTGTCTAATGCAGCAGTGTCAATATCTGCTTCCAACACACCTGCTTGTAATTACTGAGAGGGCCTTGATTAGCTGGTCAGGTGTTCAGAGCTAAGCTTGCAGGCACACCGGCTTTCAGAGGAGGAGTTTGAAATCTACGCTCAACCTTAGAGATGGTACTCTTTTCGGAGAGAATGCAGGAGAAAGAAGAAGGAGGGGGGAAAAAACAAACTGGTTCCTCTTTATTCTTCTGATGGCAGCAACAGAAGATAAGCGAGGTTATTTGGTGGAGGCTGATGCAGCGTGTTGGGTCATGCATAGCTGCATTTGACATCCGAACTGTCGCTTGGTGACTGCTCTTATCTCCCCAGACCTGTCAACTTGGAATTTTTTTTTCACAGCACTCTCCCACATCCAAAAAAGACCCTCATCATACCAAGAGCAACATCCGAGCAGCTTTTCTTCACCACCGAGAGCCATATACATGTCACATCTCTTGCTGTGCTGAAATGCTTTCTGGCTCTGACTGCGCACGGAAGTGGAATCCCTTTCCTCCCTGATCATGAGCGCATTATGAACAATCGTCCATTTGTATGATAATCACATCTGGGAGCACGGGATAGTAATGTAGTGTAATTTGATGTAATGTTTAAAGCTGATCGGACACCAATCTATTCAAACCCCATCTGTTCACATGATGCCCCTTTCTTTTCGTGCTCGGGGGCTGGCGGTCAATAGCAGGTGTCGTTTAACTTGATCGCCGGATGGAATATGGCTGTAGGGATTTGAGACATAATAAATGAGTCACCAAGCTGGGTTACAGGTCTCACATAATGATGACAGCATCCGAAATGCTAAGCAGGAGAACTACATCACAGCCATTCACAATGGACCCTGCTAATGGAAGAGACTGTTGAAACATCTTGATCCACTGCCAGATTCAGGACGTTCTCCAGTAGCCTTCGAAGAAAGGAAGCCATGAGCATCTGGGACGACATAATGGGTGAGTAGATGATGGATTCTTCATTAAATGAGCCAGCAGTGCTCACGTTTATCATTCCCAGTGCTAAGTTATAATAGGAATCTGAGGTTTACTGTTGATCCCTGAAGTTGGGGGTTTATTGTTGAGGGCCTGTAAATGTAAGAAAGCTTTGGGCTAGCTTTATTCCAGTGCTGTTTTGTCACCTGAAACCTGTGCAGTCATTGAATTTGTACATATTCATGCCTTACAAACTTAAAGCCAGTTTACATTGTACTTTTGTTGGAAGGTTTTATCGAAATGGCGTGTTTGGTCTGTTGGAGCTTGTTTTACCAATTTCTAAAATGGCAGTTATGGAAACTCTGAGAAGTGACATGCTGTAATCTGATGACTGTCCATGTTGCTTGGCTTCTGTTGGTGCAGTGTAAATTGGTGTTTTGGGCAGGTTTACATGACAACAATGTACTAAATATGATCCATGTTCACACAGATCAGCTAAAGCAATTCCATACAGCCCTATAGAGTGTTTTCATGACACATCATCAATCGGCCTTACTGGAGAGCAGAACATAAACAAGGCCACTGAACCAAATAAAGCTGGCATATTATGGGGATTATTGCTGCAGAACATGATCATTTATTGTCATGTTTTGGGCTGCACTATAATTGGTCGACTGGAAAAAAAAATATTTAAAGTGTTATAGACAGGCAAAAGCTATAACAAATCAAGCAAAATAGGGAAAAAAGATGATGGACGATCATGAAGATCAAGATGTGTTTTTGATTGGCAAAACTTATCAAGGATTTATAGACAATATTAATATTTGTTCTTATTTCTGGTCAAGTATGGGTGAAATATGGCGTGAATATCTGTAATGGGCATCATGACTAAATGGATGACCTTTTGTCCATAGGTTATCAAAAAATACATATTTAAAAAAAAAATGTTTTCATAGATTGCAAATTTAAGGGTTAATACTACTCATACATATATTTTGCAGCCTATTAAATTAAGTGCTTACTAAGTCATTCTCTACGATCATAAAATCGGTTAATTACTTTAATAATCTGAGCAAACCCTTTGTAACTTGCACTGTAAAAAAAAAATCTGCTGGTGTGCGGGAAAAAAAACTTAAAATAACGGCCATTAAATTACAGACATTTACCATAAAATAACAGATGGTAAATTACAGAAATTTACCGGAAATTTTATTTTAAAGCAATGTCTGTAATTTAACGTCCCTTGTTTTATGGTAAATGTCTGTAATGTAACGGCCGTTATTTTCTTCTTTCTTTTTTTTTCGGCGCCCCAGCTGCCAGAAAAAAAACATAAAAAACAATGGATTTTTTACAGTGTGGAACTTTTTAATTGACAGGTCACTTTTTATAATTGTGCACTTATATTGTTTACTTAATACTTTTGAGGCAATGGGTTTACACACTTCTTTTAAGTGCTTTTTTTCAGCATATATGATTTAGGAGCATACACATGTTTATTGTTTCTCTTTTCTGTGGTTTAACAGCATAAATGGGCAGACCAGTGTATTCAGTAGTTCATTAACCTAAAATATATGATGTTGTTTACATTCAGTATAAGTAGGGCCAGACATATTTTGGGAGTATCATAATCAAACACTTAATAGATCAAATAAAAAATAATACATTTTTACATTTTATTTAATGTTTACAATGCAAATCCAATTAGATTATATTATTTGATAAACAAAGCATGTCTCTCATATAATGTATCTACTAAAAGACAGAAAATATTACTTTACAAACTTGTCAGTAAATCATATGAACATTTTCATATTAGTCAATAATATTAATGAAATTAATTTAAAAACTGAATAAATATAAATTTACACACAACTAAATAAATAAACTCAATTCTGCGAATTTCTGCACATGCAGATTCCGTGTCGGCCTAAGTATAAGTATCGCCACTATGGCCGTGCACACAGATAACTGAAAAAATCTAGATGTAAGTGAAAACCCTGTATAGTCTTTTTTTATGTTTGTGCAATGTTTTCTGAATCATTTTGACAAATTTTCAATTTGCCAATAGCCAAAATGTGTACAATGGTGTCCTGTAAACCTGGTTTTGTGTGTTGGATGTTACATTGTTCTTGCAAATTGTGGTGGGTTATTGATAACCTAATGTTATCTAGCTTGTTAGCCCACATGTGGCGATGCCAAAATTAGGAAAATAACTTGAAACCATATTGCAATGTGTTGAAATCTACAAGCTAGTGACTGAATACTGTGTCTGTTGCATCATATACCATTGATTCCATACAAAGTATGTGTCTAGAGAGACATTATACTGTGGCTGTATACTGTAATTTCCAGGTTAGCGTTAGAAAATTGCAAATATTCAGTCTACCACTGGCCTGACTTACAATAATGATATGTTTGTTTTCTCGCTGATGATAGCATTCCTGTCTGCCAGATGCTTTTGTGCGCTGTCTGAAATGACTGCTTGTTTTTAATGTCTGGAAAGTTTATCATTCTCCAGGGAGGAAGAATAACAGCTCTTTTAGAGTGACTAAATTAGATTACCTCTAATCCAAAATACAACCAGTCCTGTTCCACAGATTAAGAACATTCTAATTTAATAATATGGGATAATGATTAGATATGATTCAATAGCAGAAGAAAAGGATCGCATTAAAGGGCCATCAATTTCCTTTTTCACTGCGTAAGAGATGAATGCTGTTCTCAGCATTAAAGTGAAATGGCTTTCTTTCTCCTCCTCGTTTTCTCTTTCTTGTGAAGGTCATTTCAGCGACCCATTTGTGGCAATAACAGGTAAGCACACCTTAATCCGATATATGTGAGCCATCAAAAGCTCTTCTCCTATCATTTGTTAATGGTTGATTCCACTTCCTTTGTACTCTTTTCAAATGAGAGTAAATTGGGGATCAGAAGAGATTGTTTTTAATACCTTTTTTTTTTCTACATCGCACCACCTCACCATGTTTTAGCTAGTTGATTTTTCTATAATCAAGAGCCGGCAGAGCAAAGGTCATGACCGAGGCTCAGGACTGTGGAGATTTAATCAGTGGTCATCAAATGGCCCGAGGCATCGCTCTGTAAGTGATTTCTAATCATCTCTCTGAAAGGCAGATAGATATGGGAGCATGTATTGGAATAAATGGGGTTGGTAACATGTGCAGTAATAGCCTATGGCTCTTAAGTTATGACCTCAACCTCTCTTCCATTAGGACACTGCAGCCACTGATACATTTTTTGTAGGAGTTTGCTAAATATTAATGCCTATAATAATTTTGTAGCTGTTGTATTAATGATGTGCATGAGTATGTTACTCACTTTGCAAAAAATAAATGTATGTATTAAAGGATTTAGAGTGTGATAAAGCCTAATAAATGGGCTTAGAATGTGGCTATAGTTCAAGATACAATAGTAAAAATATGAAAGGGGGTTTTGTTTATATATATTTATGGTTATGCTGTACTGTGCTGTGTTGTTTTGTATTGTGCTGTACTATGCTATGTAGTGTTCTGTTGTGCAATTCTCTGCTTTGATATGATCTAATATGATTAATGTTGATTTTATACACTACTTATACAAGAAGGTAATATAGACCAGGTTGCATTTTGTACAACGTTGTCTGTTTTTACATGTTTGTTTGTGTGTGTGTGTGTGTGTGTGTGTGTGTGTGTGTGTGTGTGTGTGTGTGTGTGTGTGTGTGTGTGTGTGTGTGTGTGTGAGAGTAAAATTACAGAACAATTTTGTAGTTTTTCGACAACAACTGAATCTGCTTTTGAACTAATCATTTGAGTCAAATCCAGTGATCTATTCCTAAAGACACTCAACTAGACAGTCATTTGTAAATGAATCTGACATTTTGAGTGAATCACTTGAATGAACGATTCAGTGAATCACTCAATAAAACAGGTGCTGCATCCTTTTTTTTGTAAAGGAAATTTATATACTTTTGAGTGTGTAACGGAGTATGCAAGCTTTGGACCATACTACTTCCTCGTTAACAGATCAGTATTCTGCTTAGTTACGTTCCCAGTCTATCCTCTCGACACATCATCCACATTTCTTTCATATTTAATTACCTATCTTATTGGAGAATCAGCAGCAGGATAATCTGCCATTCGCGAGTCTTTCATGCAAAGAAATCTCCTCAGGTTTTTGGGTAATTATGCATTCAAAAGTTAATGTCCAAACATATCTTGATGTAAGTTCACATTGTTGTTGCAGATGAAATATAACATGGAAAACGTGGTTTAAATAGTTTCCAGTTGACTAGATATTGATAAACAGTCATTCAAACAACTTTACCGAAGCCTCTCTACTTGATGGTTGATCTCGCGTGTCCGCCATTTTTGTAGTTTGTTTACACTTTTTACCCAAGTTTGTGGTTCTAATCAGACTCACATCCAACGCGCAATGTATTGTGGGCAGTATTAGCGATTAGAGTATGGACGCTTCTACACTTCGAATTTTTACCGGAAATAGTAAACCATCCAGAAATTACCGAAATTTACTGTAAAACATCAGATGTTATATTACAGAAATTTACCGGAAATGTTTGTAATTTAACCTTAGTTATTTTACGTTAAATTTCTGTAATTTAATGAGTGTTATTGCATAAATAACAGATTTTTTTTACAGCGTGGTTTGGGACATACTAATTCTATTTTCGAATACTATTTAGGATGGATAGTATGTTAATTGCAACGCAGCAGGCAACTTGCACCACCTGCTAATGATTTCAGTGTCATATTTATTTTTCAATAACATAAGAAATGAACTCAATTGTTTTCAGCATTGAAATAAAATGGCTTTATTTCTCTTCCTCAATCTCTCTTTCCTATTTTTTTATTTAAATGGCCCATTTGTCAATCAAATTTCTTTGTCTAAGTTCAATTCTTTGAATAAATATAAGGAATTGTTAAGCAAGAATTATAAGCAGATAACTAGAATCACGCATACGATGTTTCACCTCATTTTTCTGCCATAGAATATTCTGTCTAACATGGAAATACTTTATAAAGGTGTCAAACCAACTGTGAATGCTTCATATGTTTTCTGAATACGAGCCATTAGTCAAAAATGAAAATGCAGGAACATTTCTGTTGCGAAAAAAGTGATTTTCTGGCATATAGAGGGTTCGAATACATTTGAATATGTTACGGTTCAGATTCAAGCAAAAGTATGTTATTTCTGCTCATCCTTGCTGTGGGATTTGGAGTGTGACAGGAGGAGACATTCTTGTCTAGGTTCTCTGACAAAAAAAAAAAAAAGAATAAGGAACTTCCTTCTCCTTCATAAAAATATCCTATTTTAGCTCAAAGCAGATAGATGGGCATCCCCAAACACACACACCTCAGTAAATCTCATGTAAAACAAACCCTTGACACGTGTTTCCTGTGGGGCAACATGCGTGTGACCACCATGTGCTCATACAGTGTGTGTGTGTGTGTGGCATGTAGCGGGTGGAAATGTCCTATATGACAGCTGTACTATCATTGCCTGAGGAAACTCTGCACAAGCATCTGAAAAACAGATAGAGCGAGAGAAAGAGATGCAGGAAAATCCCTACTGTACTCGTCTGTGTATGCAGTGATTGCATATAAAGTGACCAGATGTCCCGATAAAATCTGTTTTATGAGCCGTGTCTAGATGATAATTAGTATTAACTTCAGTTCGAAATGTAGCAAAATGTTCAAAGATCTGTATGGATTTTTTTTTTCACACTGGAGAAAGAAAATGGGCTTTTGATGGCATTTGATTAATTTTATACAAAACAGTGACGTTTATACATATCATTTGGCTGCAATTAGTTAGCTAGTTAATTATTTAGTTTGTTTGGTAACAGCTTTCAAAAAGCAATAAGGTACTTGCCATGTGCTGTGTTGTGAATAAATCATAGAACAGGGGTGTCCAAACTCAGTCCTGGAGGGCCGGTGTCCTGGAGAGTTTAGCTCCAACCCTAATCAAACGGACCTGAACCAGCTTATCATGCTTTTACTAGATATACTAAAAACTTTCTGGCAGGTGTGTTGAAGCAAGTTGCATCTAATCTCAGCAGGACACCGGCCCCCCCAGGACCGAGTTTGGACACTAGAACATACATTAAACACACAAATATTACACATTATATATTGTGGTGTTGGGGTGGGGAAAAATGTGTAATTTGCATTTAATCTTAATTATTATAAAGTGGTTACATCTTAATTTTTTCTATAAAGAACTAGGATATGGTGAATAATGTTTACTTGATGGTTTTGATTGTGTGATTCATCCAACGCTATCTCACGGCCAATTCGTAACTTTTTGATTAGTGGCTAATTCGTATGAATTCGTACGATCTAATTCATACAAATTAGTACGATTTGCCCATCACCCAATGACGGTTGGAGTTAGGGGTGGGGTTAGGTGCCACGCCTCCTTTTTAAAATCGTACATTTTCGTACAACTGAACTCGTACGAATTCATACGAATTAGCCACTAAACTGACAAAACGTAAAATACTTACGTTTCCTCGTGAGATCAGGCTGGATTCATCCTGTTATCTAAAGGCCATTTCCAAAAGCAATGCTTTTAAAGATTAATTTGGCATTGTGGAGGCCAGTGTAAGTGGTGAGGGATTTCTGAAAGTGTCTGAAACAGTAATCAATGTTGAGTGTTGAATACTGCCAAGAGGTTGACCCTGCCTGTTTAAATGTTTCAGAATGTTCTGACAGTTCTGAAAACATATTTTTATATTTTTCTTGTTACTAATAGCTAATGCTTTGTTACAAAGTAACCTTCTCAGCACCGATATATAATATAATATAATATAATATAATATAATATAATATAATATAATATAATATAATATAATATAATATAATATAATATAATATAATATAATATAATATTTTGAATCCACATGAAGGTCTGAAGGTCTAATTTTCCATTGCTGTTGCTTGTGGTATAATAACACTTGGATTTATCGGGGCCAGACGAAAATTATTCAACAAACTCTGCTCTTTCTTTATCATCATTACTTCGTCTCCTGCTTCTGCTCCTCTCTAGCTCAACTCCTATATTAATAGGAGATAGTTAATTAAGTTGAATACTGGTTAACAGGTTTGGGTATTGGGCAGCTCTGCTGGCTTGTTGTCTGGATACCCAGAGAAACAGACATTTTCTGATAGGATCTGGTGTACGGGGCTAGATCTTACTTATCTGGCATGAAGAGTGTGATCCATCAATAATATATTAATACAAATAGCTAAAGCACAGCTTGATGTTTTACCATGGCCATCTAGTAGCATTATTATTGTTAACTGGTGTATGTATGTATGTATGTATGTATGTATGTATGTATGTATGTATGTATGTATGTATGTATGTATGTATGTATGTATGTATGTATGTATGTATGTATATATATATGTGTGAATGTATGTATGTATATATGTATGTATATATATATATATATATATGTATGTGTGTGTGTGTGTGTGTGTGTGTGTGTGTGTGTGTGTGTGTGTGTGTGTGTGTATTATTTACATGAGCTAACATGAACTAACAATTAAACTAACATTAACAACATATTATGAAGCATTTAATTTTCAAACTATGACAATTAAACAGTTGTAAATAAGTGTATGTGGCTGCGCATGAGTGTGTAAATAATAATAAATAAATTCTAAAATATAATATCTTTATTAATAAGTGCCAATCTTATAAATTACATATACGTAAATAGACACTATATTAAAAACTGTGTATTATGATTAATTTACAGACATGAATAAAGCATATGCTGAGATTCTTTCAAAGTTTTGATGGTACTTGCATCAACAATTGACGAGACTTTGTTACCAAGAACACTTATTTTAAAAAAGCAACACGTGGGTGTGTAGTCTGAGATTAGATTAAAGTCATCTACTGTATATAAAATGAGTCATATGTCTAAAACAACAGAAGCAAATAGGTATGTCCTCATTTAGATAGCTAATTGTGTGTCTGCAGTTAATTCAGTGTGTGCTACACAGAGCCATGCGCTAATGACGGCTTACCAATCTAATTACTCAAACAGCGAAGAGAAAACACATTACCTTTCACGAAATTAAATCTTTTACGCTGTTTAGTGTAAAATGGCAATATAATGAAAAATGAAACATGAGGGAGCAGTTTGTTTTTATCTGTAGGAACCATATTGGAGGGAAGTGGAGGCCCAGAGGTTTTATGTATTATACGGTCGTTCACTCGAGGAACGGACGCTAAGTGGCTTTGACTTCATTTGTCAAAGGCCCTCTGTGTCTCTGCACTAATGACCTTTCCATTTAAATAAGTAAACGTTTCCTTGCCCCTGCCTCTTGTCTCTGTGTAAAATGACCCTGCCAGTGTGCAGGCTTGGCATCAGAAGACATTAGCCCGGTTACGGACGAGGGTTTGGTGTGTGTTGGCATTGCATTGTATGGCCGAATGAGGACACTCCTCGTATACAGCTTGCTGCAAGATGCACATGATACAGTCAGACATGCTTATACTCCAAAAAAAAAAAAAAAATCAATGGCAGTCAAATGTTTGCTATATTTATTTAAATGTTCTTGGAAAAAAGGATTTTCTCACCAAAAGGCTTTCTGAAGCCTTTTTAAATACAGTAAATGGTATTATTGTGAAATACTGTATTATTAAAATTTAAAATAACTGTTGTTTCATTTAAATACATTGATTTAGTTGTTGTTGAATTTTTAGCAGTAATTAGTCTAATGTTCTGAATAAGTGACATCTTTTTTCTGTTAATTTTTTTTTTTTTGTCTTTTGTTAAAGGGACAGTTCACCCAAAAATGAAAATATTGTCATTAACTCACACTTTAGTTGTTCCAAACCTGTTTAACTTTCTTTTGTTGAACACAAAAAAAGAAGTTTTGAAAACAAGCTGCAAACCTGTAAACATTGACTTCCATAATATTTGTTTTTTCCTTTAGGACGTCAGTGCTTACAGGTTTTCAGCTTCCTTCAAAATATCATCTTTTGGGCTCAACAAATCAATAATTAACTTTTTCTTCGGCTTAGTCCCTTATTTATCAGGGGGCGCCACAGTGGAATGAACCGCCAACTTTTCCAGCATATGTTTTACGCAGCGAATGTGATTGTATCTTTGTTTGGGTCTTAAATGGTCCAACCATGGACCCTTTGACAGTTGGAAATGTATTTGTACCTTTTTTTACCCTTAAATGGTACATATGTGCTACTATGAACCATTGAGGGTACAACTTCACCATTTGTTCCCCAAGTGTTCACAAATAGATCCTAACCGTATCCTATTTTCTGACATTGCAGCCGCTACCCAGTATTGGGAAGCACTCTCGCATTCACACACACACACTCATAAACTACAGGCAATTTAGTTTACCCAATTCACCTATATCATATGTCTTTGGACCCATGCGAGCATGAAAACTCCACACAGAAATGCCAACTGGCCCAGCCAGGACTCGAACCAGCAACCGTCTTGCTGTTATTGCGGCAGTGCTAACCACTGAGCCACCGTGCCGCCTCAACAAAATCAAGAAACTAATAATGAAGGTTTGAAACCACTTGAGGGTGAATAAATAGTTGAACTATCCCTCATATATGCAATAATTAACAACCTCAATGCTGTATTGAAAGCTTTATCAGTTATTGTTTAAAGTGTTGTTTCTCTTTAAGAATAAATTAATGGAGTTTGTACTTCTGGAACACAAATGTTCTTATTTCAATCATTTGATTATCATGGTGATATATACTGTATACACACGAATAGTAATTGTCTCATTATGTAACATAAAAAACTACCCAGAAAACAATTTTGTGTTTAATAGCCGTCTAATAGACATCTAAACGTACACAGCTTGGCTAAAACAAAGCTATACTTGGGCTTTCAGTGAAAATCTAATAGACGTCTAAGAATAACCCAAAACTAGACTAGTCATCAAATAGACAGATTAGACAGACTTTATATGTGTAGTCATTCATTTCTGTTTATTTCATGACTAGTCTAGTTTTGACCTAATCTTAGACGTCTATTAGATTTTCAATGACAGCCTAAATTTTGCCATGTTTTAGCAAAGACAACTATGTTTAGACGTCTATTAGACATTTATTAGACATCTTTTAAAAACAAAAATGCTTGCTGGGTATAGATGCATGACTTGTTGCTGATATGGTGAGTAATGACATCAGAACCTGATTTCTTTAGGATTTTCCTATGTGGTTTTAAAATGGGAAATTTTAATTAATGGTTAAAAGAAGGTCTGTGGTAAACAAACATAAACAGAACTCATTTGCACCCCAAATGCTCTTATTTAGTAACTTATTAGAAATGCATGTTTTGTAAAATACACATAAATTATTTCACATTTTTGATGTTATTGTGTCTAACATTTCACTCCAAAACGTAAATGTTTATATTGTTTACCATATCCATTATATCTTTTGAAAAACCCCATTTAAAAACTCAGGAAAATATCAAGTAGGTTTCTGACTTGATTTCTGTATACAAAACAAACTGAAGTATGTCAATTTAATTAAAAAGTGTACAAACATTTTAACATTATGTATCATTTCATACCTAATCATTTAATTAAATGGGCAACATTTTTAAACTGGCAATTTCATGCCTGTAAGGTTGATTAAGAATGTTTATTGAACATAAACGCTCTCAATTGTGCTGTTTTTACAAATGTCATAATGAATGCCCTTCAGCTCTCCGCCACTCTTGTTTGTGTAATATTACTAAAATCTAATACAGTCACGCTCATTTTTTAATGTAATTTTGGTAGTTTTGCTATAATATATTTTTCAGGAGCACTTCGCATGTACAATACTGTAATATAAATATAAATTGTGTATATTTGCTACAAATATAGTATTCAATGTTTGAAGTGGATAAACAAGTTTTTTAAAAATTGTCCTAAGACAAGAATTGGTGCAGTTTAATAGTTTTGGGACAACTTTGATAAAAGGTTGATATGTTTCCTACTCAGTAGTCAATGTTTGAAGTGGATCAAAAAAATTGTCAAAGTTGTCCTAAAACTATTAAACAACACCCATTATTTTCTTAGAAATAAAAAAAAATACTTTTTGACTACTATATAAGACATTAATGGGTGTTTTAGGACATCTTAGTTGAAAGGTCTTGATCTACTTCAACTGTATATACAATGTTTTCCTCACGCCTCCAAAAAAAAGTGAAGCCAAAACTATTTGATCACCCCCTGCTGGCTGGCAGCAGTATAGGTCACTCGAAGCAGCTTCCGGATCCAAGCGCTCTATCAAACTGTATGGGGAGGCTCAACAAATAGTAATAATAAACGTTAACAAAGAGCTATAATACTTTCGACAATCATGATCGCAATATACTATATATAACTTTAACGTGTTATATGACTAAAAAGGGGTTATTCAAATAGCAGCTTGAACCCAGAAACAGTAACCATACGTCATGACTTGACTATAGAAATGGGCCGTGGCCTGATTGTGTACTTGTGATTGGGTATGCAAGAGTTTGGATGGGATCTTGATTTCTGAAGTCCACCTCACAACCAATACTGCACAAATTCTGGCTCCAATTTACACAAGCGCAAGATGACAGCGTCCATACCTGAGAAAACTTGGCTTCATTTTTCAAAAAAACAAGACTGGTCATCGATCCAATTTATTTAATTCTGAACAGTTATCTCTCTCAAATGGCAGTTGTTTAATCCGAACAGGTATATCAACGTATGAGTCAAACCAGAATGTTTGTGACACAAGGCTAAAAAAATACAAATCCCACAAAACCTGAATATGCTTGAGGCCACAGCTAAAGAGGAGGGAGCTGCAGTTAATTAAGATGTACAGAAAGAGGGAGACGATTAAACCACATCTTCTCTTGGGTCATTTACCAGATGGATGAGGAACATGTCTGAAGACTCTGGGACAAGAATTAACAAGCTCAAATCTGTCTAATTAACTAATCTGATCTATTCCCCTACCCAATCCCGAGGCTGGGAAACTGGGGCAGGAACGGCACCTCAGGCTTCTGGCTAAACTCCACGCCAGTTGTGTCTCTGCTGTGCCGCTTGAAGGATTGTGACTTCTGTGGACCACAAGACGCAATAATGCCAGCGATGTAACAGATGCTAGTTTGGGAGAGTGGGAGGTATTTGATATTCAAAATGGCTGCTGTAGTAATGAAGGCCTTGGGGTTTTTGATGTGTAAAAAGACCGGATGGGTTTTTGAATCTGCTTCTATTGTCAAATCAAATCAAATCACTTTTATTGTCACATCATCAGCAGCACGTGTGCTATGATGAGTGAAAAGCTTAGGTGCTGGCTCCAGACAGTGCAAAATACAGACAGTGCAAATACAACGACAGTGCAAAATACAGACAGTGCAAAAATACAGACAGTGCAAAAATACAGACAGTGCAAAAATACAGACAGTGCAAAAATACAGACAGTGCAAAAATACAGACAGTGCAGGATACAGACAGTGCAGTATACAACAACATACTCACAAAAAAACAAGACAATGTAAAATTGGCAATGTTGACAGCGATACGTAGGCAGTATTGTTTTAAGTATGGATTTGTTAAAGTGCAGTGCATGCTACATCTTGACGGTGTGCAGTGCGGGGTATGGAAGAGTTTGTGTGGGGTGTGTTAAGTGTTCATCAGCCTGATAGTCTGAGGGAAGAAACTTTCCTTCAGTCGGCTGGTGCGTGACCGGATGCTGCGGAACCTTCTGCCTGAGGGTAGCAGAGAGAAAAGTCTATGGCTTGGGTGGCTGGAGTCTCTGATGATTCTCTTGGCTTTCCTCATGCACCTCCTGGTATAGATGTCCTGGAGGGAGGGAAGCTCACCTCCTACTACACGTCCAGCAGTTCGCACGATCCTTTGTAGACCTTTGCGATTGCTGCTGGTGCTGTTTCCGTACCAGGTGGTGATGCAGCCAGTGAGGATGCTCTCCACAGTGCAGGTGTAGAACGAGCGGAGGATGTGGGGGCTCATTCCAAACCTCCTGAGACGCCTGAGGAAGAAGAGACGTTGTTGTGCCTTCCTCAGCACTGCGTCTGTGTGGGCAGTCCATGTCAGATCCTCAGCGATGTGTACACCAAGAAACTTGAAAGTGCTGACTCTCTCCACTGGTGTCCTGTTGATGGTGATGGGAGTGTGTTCTGAGTGGTTATTGTGAGCACAGCTTTGTTTGTTATAATTGGGGAATTCTGTTCCATTATTGTGGTACTATTTGCATTTGTCACTTGTTTGATGGGAGAGGTACACATGTATACAATGCAGCTACAAACGCTACACAATTGATGTCTCCTTTGTCACTTTATATGCATCAATTTGTTAGAATTTTTGTTGGGTTTTGACTGGCTAAGCTAGGAGTGTTCCAGAAAGCAGGTTACGTGACATACTGGATAACTTTAAGTATATGTGGATAACCTCAGCTGCTTAGTGACGGAGCAGGTTGTGTTTAATCAAAGTCACTTTAAGGCAAGTCATTTCACTCGGCGGCCATCTTTGAAACGCCTCTTGGACGGTATGATCAGGCATTCTGTCTGAATGGGGAAACATCAAATTCTTCAAAACTGTTTGCCAAGCTTAAGATTACATTACATATTTGGAATCACCAATAAGTTTAGTTTCTAAACGTTTCAATCAAACAAAATCAGCATATTTTCAGGTTGCCTGAGCTAATGCGCTTACGCATTCGAAAGGAACGAGTTCATGACACCAACCTCATTTATGGCCGTGTTATGCATTATAATCCTCTGGATAATAATCGTCTGATCCCGCTGCTCTTCTGAAGTAATTCACAACTTAGTCTTGTTGGCGAATCTCCTCCAGAAATGACAGCGACTCTTTGTTTTAGAAATTACGTTTGACAGGACTGTACCTCACATTCATTTCATACACATTACAAAACCAAAAAACTTTTGTTATCAAGTGCACTTGGTTTTTTAAAAGTACAGATTTCAAGCTTTATGTGGACATATTTCTTATGTTTGTGAAGCAAGTATTCGCTGAGATTCCAGTGTTTTTGTTGACGACCAAACTTTCGTAAAAGCACGCGTCTTGTCCAAGTCCTTCCCCCGTAGAATCATCAGTCTATAGCGATCGATGATTGGCTTCTGTACTAGTAGACGGGGCTTCATTTGCCATATTGACCGTTACATTTTTTCCCATTCAAAACTATACAAGTGACATGTCTTGTGTATTCTATAGTGTTTGGTTTAATAATCTTAATACTGAGCTTAATATTCTGTGTGATATATTTATACATGGTAAGTTCTGGTTAAAAGACTATTTTGAAATAATGTTCAGTTGTACTGTTATTAATTTACTGTATTCTTGTATTAATACATTATCGTGTGTATTATTATTATATATATATTTTGCAATACATAATTTTATTATAAAAAATGTGGAAGAAAAACAACCATTCAAATTCTGTACTGTAAATTCTGCAGGCAGTTTTTATTTAAACTAATTGTTCATTTAATGTGTAATTCACATCTAAGAAACATTTTTATTCTTGTTTAAAAATAATAATAACAAAAGCAAAAAAATCGACGTAATTTATATACCAGTAGAGGCGATAAGCTTTAAGTTTATAAATCGCCATTAAACAGAAAAAGGAGAAAGAAGAAGAGTGGCATGCTGCTTTTTGATATCTGTTTTCATGACAACTTGTGGTTTTGGCGTTTTGTTGTATTTTGTGTTCAGGTTTAACATATTCTGAATATGTTTTGGAATTGACATACCTTGAGTAAGCAGGTTTAGGGTTAATCAACTTAATCTGGCTTTCTGGAATACACCCCTGAGTCAGTGTTATTTTCGTGTTGTTGAGAGACACTTTTTTTGTTAACTTAGTTGTTGTGTATTTTGTTTTCATTTTCTATTAAAATTGACAGTACCAATTTAAAATAAATGTCATCTTATAAATAAATTTAGTTTTTTTTTTTTTTAAATATACATTACAGTTTGTGGAACTTGAATTTGTCATAACTGTACATGACTAAACTATCATTAAATAAAAAAATGTATATATCAAATTATATACTGTCTTTAAATATTGTAAAAATCCTGAAATGTAATTTAGTATATACTGTAGATATGAATAGCTTATTCTACAGTTGTTTACTTGCATTCTCTTAATAATCACAACATACATAGTTATGAAAAAAATCATTAGATGCAGTATATTAAGCCAGCACCATAGTCAATATGAACTACCATCAGGCTTAATTGAGTAACCCATCCTGCTGGGTTAAATGAGCAACTCAGCTAGCTTGGTTAGATTAGCTCAGCATGTTACATCTATCCAACAGTGTGGTTAAAAACCCAACCAAATGAGATTTCTAGTCGAAACATTGAGCAATTTACTCCGTTCATTTCATTTTTTTGTTTTGAATTTTTGCGCAAGTTTTCAATATCAACTCGAATGACCCCGTGCCCTACCAGTCAATGAAATATCCAAACTCATAACATTCACTCAAAGCCCCATTTGCCATTTTAATGGAAGCCGTATCTACAGCATTCCCGATCTTGCAGACCTCTGTGTTTCTCTCTGATCTTAAATGGGAGACTTTAAGAAATCCTCCCACCCGGGTCATCTTTCATTCAGACTCGAGTCCTCTCGGGCCTATTTAGGGATGAGTAACTGCGCAAACGTCTGTCACCTTTCCTTCCCAGAGACATCTGGAGAAAGACATGAGTTGGCGGTAAGAATAATATCTGCATATGAAATGGAGCACGAGTCCCTCTGAGGAACATCTCATTTACAGCAGGATGAAGCAACAAGGCGGAAAAAGAAGCCACTGATTTGTGGGGTTTTCTCAGGACCTTGCCCTGTGGATTACTTTGAAAGTATAAAGACAAGATTACTTCCTCTGGCTTCTTTTAACAGGAGGTCAGATGGCTCATAGCCAGCAATAAAGAATAGCTGGCCTTTTATCCAGCACAAATGCATTTTACTTCATCTTTTACTTTCAGAGCTCTGCAGGCGGCTGTGTCCAACTAATGTTGCTTGCCTTTTGCCTTAGAAGCCGATACTCCAATTTTTCCATCGTCCAGTCACATGGTAGTGCTAAAGGCCATGATATACGTTGAATGAAATCAATTGACGAAGTAAAATTAAGTCATTAGGAACAAATCCAGCCAAAACAAAGTTCGTTTTGAGTTCATTTTGGCTATTTTGGAGTTTGTTTTGGCTGCTAAAACCCGCTTTGAGCTACTATTTGTTCTTGGTGATTACGCAGTCAGTGGGTGTGTTCCATTCCACGAAGGGCAGACAGTAGACCAATATTCAAAACAACAACACCAAATGAGCAACATGAATGCACTGGACGGTTGAATAGCAGAGCTGGTACACCCGCCATTGTTGTTGTGTTTAGGTATACATGTTAGCAGGGGGGAACGTTAAACAAAAAGTGTACTGTCGCTCAGAATTTTCAAACTTTCTGCTCTGGAACAGAGAACTAAAAAGAACCTTTGAAATCATAAGTTTAAGGCACTCGAAAAGTAAATAAAAAATTTTAAATATCTTTTTGAATCGCTTATCCAAAGAGCACCGACACATTAACTACCCCTGAAGCACTTTTTGTTTGATTTTGAAAAAAGAACTTTGTTTAAAGTATTGACCTTATTCTGTAATGCGGAAGTGTGCTCTTTTTTGTGATTGTTTTAGAACTTCCAATTCAGTTGCCTAAGGGAGAAATGACTAGGAATAATAAACAGTCAACTAAACTACCTTCTCTACAATCAAGTGTGTTCATGACTATACACAAAAAGTAGAATAATATAACATAACAAACTGTTTTTAACATTTAAAAATCAATGGAAGTGAGTGAGGTCGGAAGTCTCGAGCCAAAAAGAGTCCAATGGCTGCACCCGCTCATGCGTCAGGAATAAGGTCAATATTGGGGCATTAACCATTATTAATTAAGCTTAGCTTATGTAAGCTCTATGTAAGTTTATTACTAATATGTTTTGGTTTGCAATATTTCACAGTTCTAAAGTTCAATTTCAAATGGTTTATTTTATTTTTAAGATCTGAGGTGAACTATCTGCTGCTGCTTTCAGTAATATGGCAATAAATGTCATGTAAAATGGCATTTAATCTCACATTATTAGCGTTTAACACTGAATAAAGCACATGAGCTGTACCTGAGGTAAACATTGTGAGTTTATCCTGTTGTTCAGCTGCAAGTAATAGAAGCCTGTTTTTAATATATCAATTTGAGGTGTTGGTTAGGACAAAAACTGCTTTTAATATGGAAAAGATTCCTTCTATCGTGTGCCATTGCTTTTATATAAAACACAGTTTAAATCAGCCTTCATTCTCAACAATCAGCTTTCAGGCTCGACATTCTGGCTCACTCCTGTTTGTTGTCATTCTGGCAACATGCGCATTTGTTTTGATCCAGGAATGCAATACCCAGTTCAACCACTGGGTGTCAAACTTACATACTGCACCTTTAACTTCTGTTAATTTGGCAGCTCAGACAAACAAATAAAGTTACTAACTGCCTTACGGTAGTTTTTCCACCACTTGAGATATTGTGCATTTTGAAGTATGAACCAAAAGTTCCCCAATTGTCAAAAGTTTTTACACTCACTTGAGGTGGCTTTGGAAAAAAAGGTCAATGCAAATAATGGGAGATGGAAATGCGTTTGCCAAGTAAACTCTTACACGACGTCCCAAATGGCACACTATGCACTTATCCACTTTGTACTTATGCACTTACACATTCGACAGCATAATATTTAAATTTAGTGTCGTCCCAAGTAATGCAAAAATTTTTTTTACTAACTGGATATTCAAACCAGTTCCCCGATGACGTTTGACGGTTGCCCGATTAGTGAAATAAATAATCAAACTACCAAACAGTGCCTGCCATGAGTATAACCGCATTCACCATCAGGAGGTGGCATAATCCCTCTCGTAAGAGAATTTTGCTTTCACAATCCAAAATAAAAGTAATAAAGTAATCCAGCACCAGTGCCCGATAGCTCCACTGTTTCCGCTACATGAGCAAAGCTGTGGCCGTTGAGTGACGTGTCCAACATTCCACACTTCTTTTTAACGGTTAAATAAGTGCATCATCTGGGTTTTTATTTTAGAATGAATAAAGAATATTTCAGTGTGAATGCACTGCTTACACTATTTATACTGCAAAATGGCGTAGAATAGTGCTTAAGAATGCTATTTGCGACCAGGGCCGGCGCTGCTATAGAGGCGACCTAGGCGGCCGCCTAAGGCGGCAGAATAGTGAGGGTGGCGTCCGCGACACCCACATCTACCCCCAACCCCAGCTCTTCACTTCCTAAACCAGTCACTTCCGGTTTCACTTTCGGGTTGATGGTGGTGTAATCGTCGTTTGTCTAGAGCGCCAGTTCAGCTTGCTGTTTGCCCTGTTTGCAATGCACATTTACTCTGTGAACGTTACACCTACATGACTCCATTGTGCTTGCCTTGTTTACTGTTGGTTACTGAGTTGCCAATACTTTGGTCAGCTGCTCTTACAGCTTGATGGTAACAGCTAATATGTATTTTGGGATTATTTTGTCTTTTTTCTGTACATTTTTATAAGATTCACTTCACGTTAGGATGGAAACCTGGCTATTGACAGCTGTCAGTGTGAAAACCTTGTCCCAAGATGTTTTTGATACATTTTTGACACAGATTGTCAAGACGCATTCAAGTGGGACTAAAGTATGCCATAGAGAAATATGCCAAAAATGTAACCGTCACTTGCATCTATAAGCAGCAGCCGTCACACTGTTTCAGTGACAAGTTTTTTTTTCTGGCAGATGCCCATCTTCATTATTCTTTTCTCTCAGTACTTTAGAAGTATCCTAATCACAGGTTTGAATTCAGATTTATTTGAGCCTCCTTTAAGAACAAAAAGCCAAGTTTGTTTACCAATCTGTATTCTGAATAAACGTGTAACTCCTGCTTTAATGATTCAATAGTTTTAAGTGACATTAGGAGAGTTAAAAGTGTTATTGCTTTGACTGTAGCTTAGAACAGGGGTGCTGAAACTTTAATTCAGGGCTGTGGGCCGACGTTAAATATACCAAATCGATTATTGAATTTGCTATGGGTAGTTTCCTAATTAATTTGCTAATATTTAAAAAAAACTAGACAATGTTGATTTAAAAAAGTTTAATTAATGATACTGTATGGTTTTTAACATTTTATAAAGAACTTATTATAGTAAAAACATAAACAATCCCATTTATAACACAATGGAGTTAAATGCTCAATACACTAGTCAAGCTGCTCCTGCCTTTGCCTTGATTTGCTTAACATGTGCATTGTCCTCTATCTGTCAACTAACAGTATTTACATTTTAAGTCTGATTCATTTAACTGAAACATTCATTTTTTTGTAGGTCCTCAATTAAACAAAGAAACCTAAAGATTACATTGAATTTGAAATGACAATCTCTGTCAAGCATATTTGCCCTAACCAACTCCGCATCATTTTCCCTCTCTTTTCAGATGGGATAGTGGGCCAAACCAAAGGTTATCATAGGTCAACTTTGGCCCACAGGCCTTACTTTGGGTACCTCTACCTGAGAACAAATGTTTGCATCCTTGTTGATCTTATATATAAGTTGTCTTATTACACAGCTTCCTGGAATACTTTATTCTGATTGATTCTGTCACAGTATTCCAAGGTATGTCATGTAAGGTATAAAGTATGTCCAGGCAGTCGTTATCGCAAAATTATGCTCGACAGGCTTTGATCTGTGATAGCATCCCCCTGTACTATATCCCTTACTTGTTTGGCTTTAGAAAATTAAGTCAAATGAATTCCATTACTTATCCATCAGGACATTTGAAATGAATGTCACAGGTAGTACAGCCAACTTGTTTAACAATTACTGTAGCTTAAACCCTATCAAACAAAAATCTTCCAATATTTCTCAATGTAGTTCTGGTTCCTGTGCAACTTGTACTCATCTGCCATTGGCTCGACTGTGTTCAATGGGAGGGGCTTTGGAATTGGCCAACTTGGCCTCAACAAAGTACAAGCTAATGAGTAGATTCTGTCTAGTAATGTACACAGACGAAAAAAAAAACCATCTTTGCTTGCCAAATCGTTGTTCTGGCAGCCTCCCAAATACCTAAATGTTTATTATTTTATGTTAATAAAGATCTAATTTCCATAAAAATATCAATGTTGGCCTGAACCGCAGCTGCAGTCATGCACATTTGCTGTGTAATTCATCAGCTGTTTTCATCGCTGAATATGGTGAGTATGGTGAGTGCGTTTTTTCAGCGTAGCTTGAGGCTACACTTCACATTGAAACCATCAATCAGCTGCACTTAGACTTGAAGGATGTGGAGATCTCTTCATTGATCCGATTTGCAAACGCATACAGTACACGCAGAAGGATCTGAAAATGTGTGCATGTGATTGATTGAGGTTTTTGCAGAGATCTGGTTATTTATCATGCTGTTGATATTGGATCTTTTTCCTACTGCTGTGAACTTGTGTAATCAACACTGTTTTCTAATGTACGTAGTATGCACTTGTTGATTTCCTGGACATATATTAGGAGTGATTCTAGAATTGCGGGTACATTTTGCATCTCCAAGATGAACCTTCTATTGTTTTTCAACAACATCTTTATGTTCTGGCAAAGTCCCTTTAAAGGGCACCTATTTTACCCCTGTTTTATATAAGAAAAGGCTTTTGTGTCTCCAGAATGTGTCTGTAAAGTTTTAGCTCAAAACACCCATCAGATTATTCATTATACCTTCAAGAATATTGGATTTTCTGCTCTGAACAATTTGTAGCTGTTTTTGTTACCTGTGCTTTTAATGCTAGTTCTCCCCACCCACCGTTGCCACGTGCCTGTCAGAGTGTGTTTCAATCTCTGCCTCCGGCTGCGTCAGATAAACAGCACAGTGACAGACATGAAGGAAATAGATCTCACGTAACGTTTGTGAGAAATACAACAGTAAGAACTACCCAATGACTATTTGATGTACTGTGGAGTTAAAGCCTTTCTTCAACGATGAGGCACACACACACATACAGCGGACACACACACACACACACACACACACACACACACACACACACACACACACACACACACACACACACACACACACACACACACACACACACACACACACACAAACACACAGGGCATGCATTTAACTTTGCACTCTTTTTGCATGGCAAATGATACATGTTAATATGATAATGTACAAAATAAATCTAATTTAACGTTTACAAACCGGGATTGAAGCGTTTTCTTTTGTTTTAAACTTGTTAAACTCATTCTTAATCACATTTGATGATGATTGATGATCACAGCCAGCTGAACAGATCTTTTATTCCCAGTTACTTTGTGCACGCCCTATCTTGTTCATATGATTATACGCATTGCTACGGAGACATGTTAATACGCGGCTGTCAATTAATTCGGTGGGTGGGGAAGCCGCACTTTTACGTCACGTAGTGGGGGCCTCAAAATGGGAGAGATTTGAATCCTATTTTAACGTCAAGAAATTTAGAAAAAGAGATTTTTTTTTTTTTTTTATTTATTGTATTTATATCACTCCAATATGATTGTGGACACACAAAACCTACACACTGTTTTGTCCAAACAGCTTCCAAAAGATGATTTTTATCATAGGTGCCCTTTAAGCCAAGTCATTTCACTCTGCGGCCATCTTTGAAACACCTCTCAGACAGTATGCACAGGCATTCTGTCTAAATAGGAAAACATCAAATTCTCCAAAACTGTTTGCCAAGCTACAGATTATATTACATATTTGGAATCATCAATAAAATTAAACAACAACTTTCATAAGTTTCATTTATAAATGTTTGAATCAAATAAAATTGGCATTTTTTTAGGTTGCCCGAGCTAATGCGCATGCACACTCGAAAAATAACGAGATCATGACACCAACCTCATTCATGGCCGTGTTACACATTATCATCATCTGGATAATGCTTCGTCAGATCGTGCTGGTTCTTAGAAGTAATTCACAACTTGGTCTTGATGGCGAATGTCCCCCAGAAATTACAGCGAATCTTTGTTTACAAGTTTGTGGCCGTTTGAGTAATTGATGTCTTGTGATGTTGACAAGATGGACTCTACCTCGTGTTCATTTTATACCGATTACTAAACAAAAAAAACTTTTGTTTCAAGTATAGTTGGTTCATGTAAAAGCAAAGATTTTAAGCTTTATGTGGATATATTTTTTAAGCAAGCATTCAGTGAGATTTCAGTGTGTTTGTTGACCACAAAACCTGTGGTAAAAGCACACGTCTGGTCCGAGCTTCTTCTCCGAAGAAACATCAATCATGTCTTGTGTATTCTGTAGTCTTTGGTTCTGGTCAACTCTGTTACGTTTATTATAAAAAAGTATAACAATCTGTAAAGCACCGATAGAAAAAGCATGTGACTTGCTCCAAAAGATGTTACGTCCTCTGGTGGGAAACATTGGAAGCCATTGTGGTATGTCATTATTTTTTCTCATTAATTTGTACAAAATGTTTAGAATACACCAATAGTAGATTATGTCAACTGTGTCTGGTTTTGAGCTAATGCACAAAACTTTTGGGAAAGAGAGAGTTTAGAAGTGAAATTTTCTTATAGCATTTGTCTTTGAGTGTCCATATGTGATTTATGATAGGAGAAATCTCACTAGCATTTCATTAAGTCCTCGTCTTGGTTAAAGATGACCTCAATATGAGCAGTCTTGGAACCAACAGTGTGTAAACAGGATTGATGCCAGTTGAATTAAAAGTGCCTGGACTGAGTTTCCTCCAATCGAAATCTTTGGATCTCCAGCTCTATTGATCAATCCATTGTATTATCTTTCTGTAGGGACTTATTAGAGAAACTCCTCTGAAGACCTCTAGTTCTTATTGATGTTTGCACAAAATGACACTTTGATGGGAGTCTGATATTGATTAACAGATGCTGTATACAGCCTTGTTGACAACTGGAGATCAAATTGCACTTTTATTATACTACATTCCTTAAAATATGTTGACATGACTTTCATTCGTTTATTTTACTTTTACTTTTACTTTTCTGGGAAGAACTTTAGGATGAATGGCGTAACATATAATAATGTATAATAAATTGCAATGAAATAAATTGAATTAAAATATATAAATAATAAAAAAACAGTAGTATCCATTAATTTAAACTGCATGGAACTTTTACTTGTGTGTATTTCACTGAAAAAATCCTATGTGACAATATTTTTATTTTACTTGGACAAATTCTTTTACACCTTGTTGGAAAAAAAAAACAGCTGTCCTATATGTGTCATAATTTGATCTCTTGAGAAAATAGAGCAGTTTTACAGATGCTTTATACAGTTTTGTTGGCAACACAAGCTAAACTTGTATTTGTATTACATCTGTTATTTCAGCATGGGTTTTTTAATTGGGTCACTTTGTTTTTAATTTTCTGCAAAATGACTTTTAGGATCATTGACATGATACACATTTGAAAGTAATAAATGTATTACTTTGTTAATAAATGCATACAAATTCAATTATTAGATGAAATGAGAAGATGAGGATGGTTTAATTTGGATAATATATGATGAAAGGAATTTAATTCCTGGTGGTGGAAAAAAGCCTCATCATGCCTCATTAAAACAATAAAATGAAGGAAAACACATTTCCTCATTTCCTTTTTGCTGTA
The DNA here is from genome assembly GCA_903798195.1 of Danio kyathit. Classification (NCBI taxonomy): domain Eukaryota; kingdom Metazoa; phylum Chordata; class Actinopteri; order Cypriniformes; family Danionidae; genus Danio; species Danio kyathit. The sequence continues at coordinate 23,263,413 of LR812522.1, read as the reverse complement.
GTAATAATAATAATAATAATGTTGTTGTTGTTGTTGTTGTTGTTTAAGCATTTTTTTGGATTTTAATGTGACTGTTAATTAATATTTGATCAACTTTTGTACACCAGTAACAATCTTGTGGTGCCACTAAAATGAACAATTTGTTTAAACCACAACAGCTACATAAAATTAGCCAGATTACCAAATGCTCTTTTTTTTCTTCGACATCAACACAATAATGCTAAATATTGTCAAAGGTTTGCAATAGGGATGCACCGATACCACTTTTTTACAAACCGATACGAGTACGAGTATTTTGATTTGTGTACTCGCCGATACCGATACTTCATAGATTTGGTTTCAACTAAGTTTATTTGTTCGTTTTTTGCTTTGTTTTTTGTTTTTTGCCTGTAGCAAGAATGAACACCAAAATCTTTAAAAGGAGGCTGTTCCAAGCCAAAAATATACACATTGTTGAAAACCCTGCTAACCCAGACCTTGTCTATTAACGATTAAGCTTGGACATTTAAAGGATGAGATATCCTTGCGGCTTACATGTGTGCACGACTTCACACATTACACAAGGTGTGTGCAGTGTACGTTACCTTATAGAGTCACTGTCATTGCATATTGGGGACGCATTAAACCCTGTTTTGCACCATTCTTTCATATTCATGAGTCCTGCATTTGATCCGCGGTCAATTAATCAAAAAGTACTAGATGTTTATCGGTGGGTTGCGGTTAATAGCTCATTTTAAAAATCACGAGACCATCATCTCACAATGTTTATTAATAAATAATCTTGTTTTATTAAAATAAAAGTGATTTCGCAATGCCTAGCCACTGACAAAGCCAACTGCAGAAAAACAAAGCAACCATCGTGGCAACCGCAGTGATCTCTTTTTCCGAAGTTCAGCTGTTCTTTTTTGCACTTGATTATTATACGTTTAATGTTAAAAAATCAATAATGAATAGACCTCAAAAGTGTATCCTGTGTGTGTGTGTGCGTCTTTACTGAAGCCTCTCTCTTCTAAAACCGAAAGTTGTTTATGTCAGGCAATATTTCGGCTTTTAATCGAATGAAAAGTTAATTTAAATAAGCCAATATTTAAAAACTGCAGTAAAGTAACTGTGACGTGCGGCCACACATCGAAACTGAGGTCTGATCTAATCTCTCTCTCGCTGTCATCCAGACAATGATACGGAGACGCCGCACAAGTCAAGCCGCAAAACTGAGGCTGGTACCAGTTTACAGAATAGCTGAAGCCTTTGCGAAATCTGTCAAAATACAGCACTGAAATTTATAGGCATAAATGTCTTTGAGCCAAAAAGTCTAGGCTATCTGTAGGATATCTGACGCAATCAGAGCCGATGGTATGTACAATTTGTGTAGCCTAATAATTATATTAATTCTAATAAAATGAAAACCAAAATCAACAATTCATTGCATTTTTCGTTTGATAAAAAATATACGGAAACGAAAAAAGTCAAAGGGTGACTAGTTTGTATTAATTTGTTTTAATATGAATAAAAATATGCTTAGCCTGTTTAAGCTTAGCGGTTATATGCGCTGCCAAGGCAAGCCATTCAAAAATATTATTTTACTGTGTACTGAGTTATAATGTATATTTTACAATAAAAACTAAATGTAGCATGCCTCGCTGTCATTTAAAACATGCAATTCATAACACCCCAGAGCTGTAGGCCTGTGTACGCAGTGTGTAAACGTACGGGTATATTCATATTGCGCACCCAGAGCCGGCGCGTCCATATAGAGGCGACCTATAATATATAATAGTGAGGGCGGCAAACGCGCCCCCAACGTACTGACTTTCATCTGCAACATCAACACAATTCCCCCTAAATAAAATATACGGGCCCGTGAAGTTCAGCACTTGTCTTGCCAGTGTATGCTGCTGTCTGTCTTGTGTGTATAGCGCCGCAGTCCGTGTCAACAGCTGCAGAAAAAGCGCGCGACAGCTCAAAGCCGGTATCGATTTAACCACAAGCAAGATCATATCATTATAAATATTACATTAACGATACTTATCAAAATATTTATACATTTACATGGTGTTTGAGATTGTGTGGTCTGTTAAAAGCTGTCTGATCTTTACAGAAGCTGTAAACTGACACGCGCGCGGTGACGGCAGTGATGTTTAAACTCATGCGCTTTTATTTAGCCTGTAGTCTTTAGATTTTTTTTACATAATGTTCCATTTCTTAAAATTTATTTCATTTTTTTATTCATAGTATATATATAAAATTAGTGCTAGCTTGTTTGAGTGCATAGCTGTGATCATTATGCAAGGATCATATTTCATATTGGGTTTATTCTTCAGTAGCCTAGGCTATAGATTCATTAATAATGTATTTTATAAACAGATTGTTTAAAAGGACTAAGCTATTAATATATAATACATTAGGCTAATTAATACATTAAGGCACTGAAGTTAGGTAGGGCAACAAATCACATCCATAGTGAATTACTGTTGAGTGGTATCGGTGCGTGGTATCGGCCTTTCATGTCCAATACGAGTACGAGTATTTTAACCAAGTATCGACCCGATACCCGATACTGGTATCGGTATCGGTGCATCCCTAGTTTGCAAATATAAACACTTGAATGCAAGGTTATTTTAGTAAACAAAAACTAAGATTAAGACAAAAAATATTGTTTAAAAAACTATTTGTCAATAATTGAAATAAAGACAAATCACAATAAATGAAAACTAATGTCACTGAAAAAAAATAATAAATGTTTGGAGAAGTAATAAACACTCATACCATGATTACAGTTTTGACCAGTTACTATTTATAGGAATAGATATAAATTTTACAGACAAACAAATCAGTTAGGCACATGATTATGTACAAAAACATATTTTCTATATAAACATAAAAAAAGACTTAATTTTGAATTACTAAAACTGAAGCTAAACATATAAATACTAAATATAAATTTATAAAATTAACTAAAATTAAATTGAAATTTACAGCAAATGTAAACAACTAATGTTGTTTTAAAAGGCGGTGTCCCCAAACCTCATCCCTATCCCTCATTGGGGGAGGAAAATTACAAATGAATACAAATTCCCATGAGATTGCATTGGAATTTTCATTTTTGGGTGAACTGTCTCTTTAATTAAAGGTGCAGTAGGTGATTGTTTTCAAAAACATTTTTTGTTGTGCTGGTTAAAAGTCTCTTCACATTCCAATACTAATGATTAAAGTAAATGATCTAAATGTATTTATATGATTATTTTTATATTCTGGGTAAGGCATAAGACTAAAAAATGTTAATCCAATTAAAATTTATTGGACCGACAATTCCCATAATTCTGATAAGTAGCCCAAACTGTCTGTCAACAAATGTAGATTTGTACATCTGCGCACCCGTTCACGCAGATCCACCGTTTGCACGTGCACGCGTGCCACATTCACGTGGACACAAAAGAGAGAGAGAGAGTGACAGAAGTAAAAACAAATGCTGAATCAATATTGGAGCATCGATAATGTAGATTTTTATTTAGTTTAGCAACAAAACATCAGTAAATAGCTCTATTTCGCCTAGCCTGCTTTACTGAGCTGAAATTGGTTTTGTATTCACATTGTTTCATTTTTGAACAATGACAACCTGTGTCGCTCCCTATATTGTTTACCATGCTACTTTGCACATTATGACATGTTTTGCTTACTACACAGTTTGGAATTGTAGTATTATAAAGTACTAAGTTTTCTAACTGGTGAATGACATGATCTAGTGGGTCTCTGTCATCTTTAAGGTGCACATTCATGATTTCAGGAGGTGTGGCTTTGGACGGTTTGTGTTTCAAACATATTATCATATATGATCAAATTAATGTTATTATATAATGTTTTTTGTCTAACCTATCACCTCACGCACAGGTGACTTTCAGCATTTGTTCATAAAATGTAATGGCACATCCAGCATTTCATAGACTCAGGATTAAACAGCAACTCAAACCCCTGACAGCAGCAGCACTATAGATAGAAAACGGGTGGGAGGACTATTAGGGCTGTTCAATAAGGGTTGAGCTGCACTATTTGTGGGTAATGAAGGGAAAGCTGGGGCTTCTGCTGAAAGGGAAATGACGAAGCCATTCGACTGGGCAACTCAGAGGAATTTGATGAGGTTTGGCTCAATAAAGTGTACGCATGCTGTTTCAGCCTCCCTTTCCCAATCTTTCCCTGCTCCAGGTCGACCGAGACGTTAAATGTTATCTGATTGCTGAAAGCTTTTCCAACACGTTAATTCTACAGTGAAATTAATCTCTGACTAAATTATTGACGGTACACAAAACCCATCAACCGGAGGGTGAAAACAAAAAAAGGCACATTAGATAAGCTGAATCAATGGCTCGACTTCACCTCTGGGTTAAACGTGCTGTTTAATTGACTCTATAGTGCAAGACGAATGATAACGCCAATAATAGGTGCACAAGTCCAGAACTCTTTCACAACGCACTTCTTTGTACAAAGCTGTGAACATTGTGACCTTCATTCGTTTCTATGATCGTTTCTCAGCAAATACTGTATTATGAATACACCTAAAAAAGACCTTGAAAAAGGTAAAGGTGGCTGTGTTAGTACAAGTTTGTGCACTTTTGTACTCCAAAAAAAAGCTTTTGTTCCAGGCTGTCTTGAATCTGCTCAAAACCCTTTGATATGAAATAGATTAAAGATAATAATGTTGTAAGACTGTTTGTTTGGCTTCATAAGCCCCCAGTGTATTACCATGTGCAACTATATTAATTGTTTTTGCCTGTATTTATCATTTTTATTCTCAAAATGCCATTAACTTGTTATTATGAATCACCAAGAACCTCTCTTTATGATGAAAATCTTTATTAATAGTTACTATTTGAATATAATATTATATAATAGATATCTTTAATAGTGTGATGGATTTTAATTTTTAAGTCAACACATTTTCCACCTCAAATGTCATATTTATGATCCTCAGTGGAAGAAAAGTGGCATAATATAAATATAATGTTGGCTCTTGAGTTTGTATTGTAAAGTGCTGTATTGAAAAGAGTGAACAGCTTCATAAATTCTTCCTTTGTGATCCACTGAAAAAAATGACACAATGAGTAAATGACTCACTGTATGATCCAATCACACTATCTATTGATGCAAAGTCACAGAAATGTTTTTTTGTTGTGCATCAAGGAATTGTTCTGATGAATAAGTTTAGATCATATTTTATGCTTGTCTTATACAGTATGTATAGAAAGGTCAATATGTGAATGAACTGTGACAAGTCCCGTCCCCTAGGGCTTCTGTTGAAATATAGGAATTAAACCCCATCCTTTCTATGTAAACAAAGAGGACTGGGGTATACTTTTACATTTAATCATTACATTTAACACAATGCAACTTGCAAGTGATGAACTACAAATAGAAGCAATCAGATTAAGAAAGAAACATTGATATTTCTAATATCTTCAGCTTTTTTTTTTTTTTTTTTTAAATGAATCCCCTTGCTTGTTCCAGTGTGGAAAGATAAAGGAAAATGTTGGTGAAAGTGATTTTGTATCCTGCAAAATGCACTTTTCATTTACAGAATAAAGGCTTGGAGAGCTTTCACATAGATGTGCTCACTTGTTGGTTTTTGTAAGCTAATTTTTTATCATTATTTCTTACTTGCCCTGTGATTGGGTCTGTGGGAGTCCAAATGATGTCACTATCCAAAAAATAACAGAAGCCAGATTGGAGCATTGTGGCTTCGCTTTTCTACTGTGGAAGAAAGTTGAAATGGACCATCCATAATTTTTACAGTCTATAATGCACACCAAATATTTTGATAGTAAATTAAGGCTGGACAATTAATCATAATTGTAATGCACATAATATAATCAGGGAAGAACGGTTTTGTTGAATAGTGAATACTGCAATGGTTGATTAAAGACACGACTAATGATGACTAGAGAAATGTTTTCAGCATGATAGTGTAAAAACTGGACATTTATAGTCCAACCACCTTCAGCAATCCTATATCAACACCGGAAATATGAAAAGTTAGAATTGCAAAATAGGCAGTAGAGCATTGCTTTATTGTATTGAAATATGGAGCAGTTTACCAATGAAGTGGTTTGATAACAATATCCTGTGATGGTTACAACTGATTTAATTACAAAATAAATGTGTGAGATGATAAAACATATGAAATGATAAAACATATAATATTAATTGTACCCAGCTTAAATGTGTCATGACAAAGAGATCAGGGCTGAAATGTTCCAGAGCCTCAGTTAGAAGGTCATTTTATCCCTTCGTTGATCATGTTACAAAAGCCCAAATCTGAGATATTCAAACTGGCCAATCAGTGGTTTAGAGCTACCCCAATGTGTGATCACACTGCTTACCCATGAAATACATTTCAGCCTATAGGCCAGGGTTGTCATTTTTCTTTCCATGGAAACCTTCCTAAAAATGAACGGACACCAAAATAAATTTTAATTAATGGCTTATGTTAATTTTAAAGCAGTTCAGTTAAGCCGATATACAAGTAAAATATGTTTTCTTACAGCTGCGCACGTTCTCCAGTAAAGTGGCAATTTTTTTATTAGACCTTTGCATGTGAATTGGCACACACACATGTTATCACACACATTTTTATGAACAGCACATTAATAAATGTGATCCCTGATCTTTATCAACACTTCTGTTTTTTTTTTTTTTTGGGGGGGGGGGAATTTGTGTTGGCTCTTTTGCTAAAAACACAAGGTTTGCAATAAAAACACAAAGGCCTATATGAGAATTTTCAGCTTTTCAATGTGTTCAGCAGTAAATCTCTTCCAAAAGCCAGAGGGCACTCTCAGGTTGAAACTCTAAAAGCCCACGAAGACGAAATCCAGGAAATCATGACAGTGTCATTGGATAAAGCTGAATAATTACCTATTTTCATTGATTCAACATGATTAATAATCACATGACTACATCATTTTCCAACGCTATCTCACTGCAATTCGTAACTTTTTGATTTAGTGGCTAATTTGTATGAATTTGTTTGTTCTCATTCGTACAATTTAGTATGATTTCCTTATCCCCCAGTGTTGGTTGGGATTAGGGGCGTGGTTGAGTGCCACGCCTCCTTTTTAAAATCTTACATTTTCATACTGAACTCCCATGAATTTGTATGAATTAGCCACTAAAAAAAAAACGTAAAGTAATTACATTTCCTCATGAGATCAGGCTAAATCATCTCAGTGATTTCTTTCAAACACTCGACTAGAATTAAGGAGTGAGTTAAAATATGTCTTTAAATGTGACTTTTCGATGTAGTGACATTTACTGCACAGTTTACTGCAAAGCAATGCAAATCGCTGTCATTATCAAAGAACGAAATACATTTAGAAAATTATTTTGCATAGATTATCTGTGAAATATGATGTGAATGCGGTTACATCTGAAAGCATATGCTGGAGGTAACATTATGGGTAACACTTTACAATTACAATACAAGAATAATGATGTGTTAATATGGAAAAATAAACAATAATTTATTATGAATTAATGATTAGTTAAGGCGCGCACTAGTCATGAATAAACTTTAACTGCAACATGAGTCACATGAGTTTATGTGTGAATAACGGATACCTTAATTACTTGTTAGTACATGTTGTTATTTTATGTATTTATTAACATGTAAGCTAAAGGTAACCAACATGAACTCATGAGCTGTTAATGTATAATTACGTCATGACTTTACTTGAAGGGGCACACCATTATTAACTCATCCTTAACTACTCATGAACTCTTGTGTTTAAACTGTTCATGTTGATGTTAACCGAACACGTTTCTATTGTTATTCATTGCAAACACACTAGACAGTTGTGCATAAGGAGTTCATGAGTGGTTAAGAATGGGCTAATAATGATTTGCCCCTCCAAGTAAAGTCATGATATAATTATACATTAACAGCTCACGAGTGCTAATGTAGTAATTAATACATTATTTAACAAACAATCATGTACTAACTAGTAATTATGGTAGCCGTTGTTCACAAATGAACATATGTGACTCATGTTAAAGTTAGTTTGATTAGCACATGCATTAACTCATCATTAGTTCATAATGGAGTAATGTTTAATTTACATATTAACACATCATTATTTATGTACACTGTAAAAAAAAAAAAGAAAGTTATTTTACGTTTTTTTTTTTTTTTTGCCAGCTGGGGTGCCGAAAAAAAAGTAAAATAACGGCCGTTAAATTACAGGCATTTAGTGTAAAATAGCGAACATTAAATTGCATTAAATTTACATTTCCGATAAATTTCTGTAATTTACTGTCTGTTGTTTTACGGTAAATGTCTTTGATTTAATTGGTGTTTTGTTTTATGGTAATTGTCTGTGGTTTAATGGCTGATATTTTACGGTAAATCAGGATGATACTGATGAATGGAGGGCAGGTATTTCTATCTATGAATAGCAGAAGAGGGCTGGAACAGGCTCTTCCCGACCCAAATACAACAACATTAACAAAAAAAAAAATCTTACTGGAGATATCTGGAGGGGCCATAGGGAAACTCTACATGAATCACGACCGGTTGGCAGATTTCCTGTCAAAATGTTGCCAAGAAATGAAAGTGAACAAACACATCAAAATGAATATTTCATAACGCGAGCCAAGGAATCAGGTGTAGAAAAACAAGATCTCTCTTCTAAAACATGCACGTAAATTGTCGAAAAATTGACACGGACAAATCGAAAACTCAGAAGGCGAGATGCATTCGCACACATACACAAATGTGCTGCAATTGATGCGGTGTAAGTTTTTCTTTTTTCTGTTTTCGTCCTCCGCCACCTTTACCTGGAGGAGTGCAATATCAGCTTATTATAAGAAACGTCTATGCAGCAAAACACACAAATAAACTGCCACTGTTTGGTCGACACATTTTTAGATCCTGCTTTGGTTGATGACTATTTCAGCTTTGTGCTTTAATGATGGGTCTTGTGAGGATACGGTTTGCTCCTAATGGCCGGGTCCGGGTTGTTTTTTCCTGACCCTGGGTGTTTGGAGGTCAGTGGTTATGAGACCTGCGTAGACCGCTGAGCTTTCCGCTGGGGTTAACAGTCACGGGCTGACTCAGGATCTGTGAAGCTCAGGGCACTGCTGACCTGCTTTGCTACATATGAGCTAATGACTATTATGAGGTGCAGTTGCATAATTCAACTTCTGGCTTTTCACATAAGCAAAGGATATAATGATCTGTAAACTGCTAGACATGCTTGCCCCGATAAACCTTCATTCTGCTTGCCTAGGCAACATTTTAAGCCATGCCTTAAGTCCTGCAGTAAAACCTCTTCATTTAACAAAAGCTACATACAATAAAAAAGTAGAATAAAGCAATAATTAGACTTTTTAAAAAATATCTAAAATCTATTTATTTATTTATTTATTTATTTATTTATTTATTTATTTATTTATTTATTTATTTATTTATTTATTTATCAATTAATTAATTTATTTATTAATTTATTTATTTATTTGTCTATATGTTTGTTTATTTATTTATTTATCTTTTGAATTTATTTATTTAATTATTTATTTGTTTATTTATCTGTTTATTTATTTATTTATTTGTTTATTTATCTGTTTATTTATTTGTTTGTTTATTTATCTGTTTATTTATTTATTTATTTGTTTATCTCTCTCTGTTTATTTATTTATTTATTTATCAATCTGTTTATTTGTTTATCTATGTTTATCTATCTATCTATCTATCTATCTATCTATCTATCTATCTATCTATCTATCTATCTATCTATCTATCTATCTATCTATCTATCTATCTATCTATCTATCTATCTATCTGTTTATTTATTTAGTTTTTTTTATTAATTAATTAATTTATTTATGTGTTTTTACAACTGCAGCAGGTTGTTTTTATCATAATTTTCCAAAATTAACAAGTTTCCTTTCAATAATATATTTATATATTATTATTATTATTATTATTATTATTATTATTATTAGGTGATGCAGTGGCGCAGTAGGTAGTGCTGTCGCCTTACAGCAAGAAGGTCACTGGTTCGAGCCTCGGCTGGGTCAGTTGGCGTTTCTGTGTGGAGTTTGCATGTTCTCCCTGCATTCGCGTGGGTTTCCTCCGGGTGCTCCGGTTTCCCCCACAGTCCAAAGACATGCGGTGAATTGGGTAGGCTAACATTGTCCATAGTGTATGAGTGTGAATGAGTGTGTGTGGATGTTTCCCAGAGATGGATTGCGGCTGGAAGGGCATCCGCTGCGTAAAAACGTGCTGGATAAGTTGGTGGTTCATTCCGCTGTGGCAACTCCAGATTAATAAAGGGACTAAGCCGAAAAGAAAATGAATGAATTATTATTATTATTATTATTATTGATGTTTTTAATTTCATTGACACAGTAAGGTACCATTAGTTTATATATACATGTATTCTTATATACGTTTTTTTTATTTATTGATATATTGTGTTAAAATCCTGACATGGCTGTGACAAACTTCTAATTAGCTGCTTAGGGATGTAGAAAAAGATCATACTTTAATAACAGACAATAAGCTAGATAATAGTGGGAATATGTACTTAAACTAAAGTATGTTGATAGATATTGAGAGGGAGAACATTGGATCATGTGAGTCTGGAGTAAAATAAATAGTCTTTCCATTACAGGAATAAATTACACCATTTCTGCAGATTTTTGAGCCCATCATTGAGTCTATTTATTTACTTGTGTAAATGTGTCTAAATTAATATTTATTCAATTTTTTTTATTAATTTTAGTAATATTTTGACAAACATGAAAATGTTAATATGATTTATTTACAGTGCAGTTTGTAAATTAATATTTTATTTGTCTTTTAGTAGATATATAAGACACTTGCTTTGTTTACTAATTGAGTTGATCTAATTGCATTTGCATTGTAAACATTAAATAAAATTTAAAAAGGTATTATTTTTTAATTTCATATATTCATAAGTTTTTAGTTACTCCTAAAATCATTCCACATATATCCGCAGATTTATTACAAAATTCTGTGCAGCAATAGCAAAAAAATAATAAACAGATTCTGTCTGGCCCTAACTATGAGCGATACATTTATTATGGTATGCATTAATTTTTGTTAACATTAGTTAACAATGTTAAGTACCGTCATGTTAGTTCAAATTAACTTATGGTGCATTAACTAATGTTAACAGCTAAATTTTGGATTTCAATAATGCATTAGTTAATGTTAAACTATGATTAATAGATGCTTTACAAGATTATGGATATGTAAAGTTAGTAAATACATTAAGTAAAATTAACTAATGGACCAAAGTGCCTATTTTGTTATATAAACAATAATAAATAAGCAAATAAAAAACATATTCTAAATGTTTAATATTCTGATTTTCACAATGTCTACGTTTACATTCATTAAATACAGACGTTTTTAAAAGTGAATCACTGTGAGATTCCACATCATTTTAGTTGTCTACATTTCAGTTCATTGCCTACAACCAACGACAATAGACAGCAATGGACCAACTAGTCTTCGGAAAAGAGCTATAGTAAACAATTCAGCTGTTTTGTGTACAGTTCATGCACTTTCAAACAAGCCCTTCGTGGACCACACATCATATTCAATCAGGTTTAAAATCAGTGCATTCTGTCTTAAAGTTTAATTTTAGACGAAGCGTATCTGGAGTCCCCTCACGAGAGCAGCCGTAATGAGATTCAACATTTCCGCCCGTGGCCTGGTCAAAGTGGATGTAAGAGTAATTTAGGCTCATGGCTGTCAGCGCTGACCACGTCCTTCCCAGAATCCATAAACAGAACCGCAAATCAAATTGCACATTTTTAGACTTAATATGCTGAACGTGAAGGGAAAACCAGGTGCAGGCAAAACAGGAGAGAGGCAGAGACAGACAGAAGGAGCGAAAGGCAGAGATTAAAGTTATTTTTTTTGAAAAATCACTAACGCATTAAGAGCTTAATGGCGCTCGCACGTCTCGAAACACTCAAGGGTCAGGTTTAGTTTTAGCATGTCTATGGCCTTAACATTGCTGTTTCCCCTCCTCAAATGCATTAGTGGTGTGTCCTCAATCCACTATCAGCTCTAACTCCCTTTAAACCAGAACAACAGAGATAAATGTGAAATTTTAAGTCATTATGTGTGCTCCATGGGTTCGTTGAGACCTGGGAAACCAGTAGAGCTGCTAAGCAACACAAAGATATTTCTGGGTGTCTGGTAGGCAGCTTATATCAGTACAGAACATAACATGTGATATTTTTTCAGAGTTTCAGACTTCTTTAAAGGTGGTATATTATGTTCCTTTTCATAAGATGTTAAATAAACTGTCTGTGAAGTTTCATGTTCAAATACCTCACAGATAATTTCTTATAGCTCGTCAACTTTGCCCCCGTTTGGGTGTGATCAAAAACACAAGACTTTTGTGCAAGTCAAATTAAATGTATAGTACATGTTATTGTGAGACTCAAGAAACAACAAAACAAGTAAATATCATGCAGCCAAATGGCAAAAATGACCAGCAGCAGATAAAAGTCTCACATGTTCAAACACAATCTAGACTGAGCCAGTATGTTTCTGAATGTGGATACATTTATGTAGTTGATATGGAGTAAAGTTAATTAAATTAAACTGTTATGTTATTAATCTGTTCTGATGTGCCTGTCTTTGCAAATAAACATTAGACTGTATATTAGTAAAATTCTCTTATATTTACAGCAAAGTACATTGCATAATAAATGTGCGTTTATGAATTATACTGATGGTGAGTGTTTTTAGGATAAATCTAACCACAGCTTTGGTGTCTGTGAGACTAAAAGAAGCCACATAGTCAAATCAACTTTTTACTGTCGTTTTTCCACAGTATACAGAGGAGCAAAATGTAGTTCCTGATGGACCAAGGTGCATACACTCTCAGAAATAAAGGTACAACATCTGTCACTGGGGTGGTACCTTTTCAAAGGAAACTTTTATGTTTCATACCTAACAGGTCCTTAAAAGTACATATTAATACCTAAAAAGTACAAATGTGTACCTCATAGTACCTTAAAGGTACAAAAGTAAAGCTTAAAGGCACATTAAACAGAACAAGAGCAATAAACATGATGAGCACATTAAACATACAAACAAGGACAGAACTGTTGAATGTAAAACATTCATATGTAGGATTGTGGTGTAAAATGTAAGAAATTTTGGATATGAAGATTTTTTTATAGATGGGCTGCATGGTGGCACCGTGGGTAGCATGTTCGCATCACAGCAAGAAGGTCGCTGGTTCGAGCCTCGGCTGGGTCAGTTGGCGTTTCTGTGTGGAGCATGTTCTCCCTGTGTTGGTGTGGGTTTCCTCCGGGTGCTCCGGTTTCCTCCACATGTCCAAAGACATGTGGTACAGGTGAATTGGGTAGGCTAAATTGTCCGTAGTGTATGTGTGTGAATGAGTATGTATGGGTGTTTCCCAGTGATGGGTTGCAGCTGGAAGGCCATCCACTGCGTAAAAAATATATGCTGGATAAGTTGGCAGTTCATTCTGCTGTGGCGACCCCAGATTAATAAAGGGACTAAGGCGAAAATAAAATGAATGAATGATTTTATTTATATATATATATATATATATATATATATATATATATATATATATATATATATATATATATATATATATATATATATATATATATATATATATATATATATATATATATATAAAGCTTTGTTATTGATCTATTCTTCATAAAAAAAAAAAGCATTGGACTGACCCTCACATCTGAAGCTGTTGCATCGTGGGTGGAAACATGCAGATCAAAGGCTTGTACGCACCGGGATGATTTTCATGCACGATTATTGCAGACGTTTAATGCCTCATGACTAAACAAGGAATGCTAATGTGAGTGTGCACACTGTACGCAAAACAACATCGTAAAATCTTTAAAACAAGAGAGTATACTTTTTGCTCCTTTATAATTATTAATTTGGTTTGACACACCGTGTTTAAAACTGGTGGATCAGTGAGTTGACACATTTGTTCACTTGCCTTGAGCTGCTGTATCTACAGTAAAACATGACCTAGTGGTGCACAAGCAATTACATTTTTTGTGAGATCAGGCTGGCCACGCACAGGAATTGCAGATCAAGTAGGATTCAGTGGTGATTTTCATTTCACTTTTTCATGGTTCTTAACTTTTTTTGCAACCTTTTGACCTGGTGTTTGTGTGCTGTATTGGAGGAAGTTAAACAGAAGCGGAAACGCATATGTGACAATCAAAGAAAAGGCATGAGGGTGATTACTACTACTGTGTAACAAGTGAGTGTTAGAAGTGTAATATTGTGCAGCGCCATCTTGTGTACTGGGGTATTTCTGTTTTTCTTTAAGCTCCATTTAATGCCAGGGATTGATTTTGCATGTTCACTTCGTTCATCAAAATTGCCTGGCCAAGAATGTTGAAAAATGTCTAGTAAACCTCTGGCGATAAGCGCAAACCATAAACGCCCTGATGTGCATGAGGCTTAAGGCTGTAATATATAATGTTACATGGGGAGTAAAATCTTAGCTAAAAAAGGCTTATCAAAACCAAGTTACCAGGTTGTTCTCTGGGGTGATAGATGCACCAGGAACCTGATTATAGCTCTTAAACATGGAAAAAGTCTGATTTTCAGGATATGTCTGCTTTAAAGTGTATTTGTGCAGAAAGTTTTAAGGCATGCTTACATCAAGAGTTTTCTTTTTTGAGGCAGTCTGAAGATGTTGGCAGGGTGATGACATATATCTGCTGCTGGACATACATCAGCATGCAAATTAGAGCGCCATTTACAGCCCCTGTCATGTAAATCAGAGGCTGTGTCTGCTGAACTCTTTCCAAAAGACCTTCATCAACACCGCCATCACCGCTGCTCCCTGCTGCTGTAGTTACTGTTTGACCAAAGTTGGAGAACGATGGAGGAATGCAGAAGACAAAAGATGGATAAGGGAGGAAAGAGAGAGCACGGTAACACAAGTCCTATGTTCTTACTATAGTAATTAACATTAATTATGCATAATTACATGCTACTAGCACTAATCTTAACCATATAGTAGGATCATGTAATTAATTAATATTACGTCATAGTTAAATTAATAGCTATACTGTAGCAAGGACACCTTTAAAGGGTCATAAAACACAAAAGACATTTTTTGAGATGTTAACAGTCATATCTAGGTCCCACATTTCTAAAAGCACTATAAGGAGACATATATTCCACTAACAAGTGAAAATTGGTTGTGTTTGCATTGTTTAGAGCAAATTCGTTCTTCCAGTTTAAAAGGAAACCGGAAGAACGATCAGTGTTCTTTGTTTATGTTTATTCAGATGGCAAAGTTAGTTAGTATCATCAGCAGTATACTCTTTCAGTTTTTAAAGGCATACCTTAGTCAAAATATTTATTTGCAGTTCACAGTAATATCAGTACAATATTATGAACAGGAAATCCTCAGATCCACTGTAAATGCTACTCTTTGAATCAATTTCTATCTCCCCTGAGTCTCTGTTTGTGTTGCCGATGTAGTACACATGATGAAGCTCCGCTTTTCATGTAAACTCTTCCCTCTTTCACCACTCGACACTCCCACCTAAACAAAGCTGGACTCACCCACTTTTTCAAACTAGAGGTGTGAAAAGACCCTGTTTAGATGAGGGGGATTCATGGCACTTTAAGGCCCTGTTTACACTAATACTTCAGTTTTAAAATGGCGTTTTAGAACGAAACTGGCGTCCACACTGGCGTTTCACCTAGCGTTTCTGAACAGCTCTCTGTCCATAAGTTATGTTATAGGCTCCATTTTGTTATAAATATGCATACAGTGAAGGTGACGGCCATATAAATATGCAGCTACACGATGTCCTAACATTTTTGGTGTCTGTTAAGTTGTTAATATCAAAATTAAAACTGACATTTCCTTTTGTCATGTTTTCATTTTATTGTTAAGTTGGGGAAACAACGTAACAAGAGTGATGTGAATGACGTTATAAAGTAGCCTACACGTTTCCCTTTGAATATTTACCCAACTCGGGAGTTTGTTTTCCATATCAAACTTGCCAAGTCTGAACTTGAAGAAAAAGATACAGCAGCGTTTTAAAACCAAAATGGCCTCTCCAGCATTTTTAAACGCTCCATTTTCAGGGCTCGAAAACTCTGGGGTAGTGTGGACGGAAGGTGTAACCATAGCAAAACTTATGCATTTTAAAACTAAAACGTATTAGTGTAAATGGGGCCTAAATAAAGTGTAAATTAATAATTAAAATGTTTTCATAATTTTTTTTTAATGTTTTAAATATTAAAGAGAAAGAAAATAGATGATGTCTCTAAAATGCTGATTGGTTGCTCAAACTTTTGATCAATTAAATATGCAATTGCTATTGTATATATCCTCCTGAAACCCAAATAATTATTTTTTCTTTTTTTTTCTTTTTTCTGTGATTTCCTACATCCTTTGGGTTAAAAAAAAATCTACAATTTAGAGTTTTTACATTTTGTTTTTATTTGTAATTTTACAGCATGTCCACTGTAGTGGACCACAGGACCATTTTTGTTCCAAACGACCGCCAAACTCAAACAACAAAACTGTACAGGATATGACTGTAAAGGGATAATAATCCAATATTAATGTAACAAAAACTAAACAAAAGCCATTTTTTTCTGTTGTATTGAAATTCCTGAAACAATTTAGTTTGAAAACAAAAAAAAGAAGTGATGTTAATCCAAAACAAATTTAACATAAACGTGATTTAAAACTGATTGTCATTCTCTAATTGTCTGATTGTCAGACTCCAAGTCAAAGTCTCCCTCAACTATCTCATAAAGAATCCTCTCTGCTTCAGGTCTGCCTCCTACAACATGCAGTCATTAATTACATTAAGATGGTCCTGGTGTCCACTATAGTGGACATTAAAAAAAGAATGATATTTTGAAACACAAACAAGTTAACAGCTTTGAAAGCTAAATGTATTGTTCCTGACACTTTAATAAACAAATATACATGTAATAATAATAGTAAAAAAAAACATTTAAAAAGCTACATTTTTCACACATCTCTCCTTCCCATAAAATGTGCTTGTTTGTATGCCGGCCATTTTGGATGCAGTGTAAGAAGTGGTTCCTAGCATGCCAGCCAATCAAATGACATATCACTAGAAAGCCCAGGATGTCCTCTGCACAGTACAACAGTGACTTGACAGAGTAGCTCAAAAAATTCTGAGAAAATTCATGAAAACACAATGTCCACTACAGAGGACACAAGTCAATGGGCGGTGTCTCAGGAGGATAAATAAAAAAGTGTTTCTTATTAAATACATGAAGATACTGTGTATTTAAACACCTTTTTGGGAATGGTTTTAATTATCAGCGTGATAATCCCAAGCACACTGCTAATGTATTAAAATGGATAGAAAAAAAGAAGTGTGTGCAAATATTTACAGTACTGCACAAAAAGTCTTCGGCCACTAAAGATGAATCATCATATATGCTCAGCTGTCATGTAAATAATGCAGATTATTTTTCCTTTTTATTTGTCGGCAAAATATGACCCAGACATCTCTTGTGAGAAAAGTGGGGATCATCTCAAGCAGAGAAATAAATCGGGCTGAAGTTATGAATTCAGAGGCCTCATAATTCAGCACCAGTCACAAAGCGAGCGTCTGGTTTTCCATTATCCTCGGATAAGGCTCGCAAATACAAATATATGAGACATATTATAAGAAACATAAAACCCTGTGTTTGCGACAAAGGAAAAAAAGCCAGCTCGCACTAAACACAGTTTATTAATGTAATCGCTGTTTTTCCAGATAGGCCTTCAGCTACATATTTTTTACCATCTTCTGTATTGTTGAAAGAACTATAAATACCAAAAGCGATTCATGTTTTAGTCAATCCCAGGTGGTGCTTTCCCATAAGAGCAGCATTATAAAATACAAACATTAGCCTGACTGAAATCAATAGAAAAGCAGCCATTGACCGACCCACAGGGGGATGCTACAAAATATCAGTAACAGGACGATTATACTTCACTGCTTACTTGTTTTTTTTTTTTCACTCCGTGTTTGCTCTCTCCTGAGACGTGGAATCGAGACTACGAAATTCTGAAATCAATAAGATACTCAAACAGTTGATTCACATCTGCGTTTGGCTTTTAAATCAGACAGTCTTCACTTGTGTGTGAAATAAATGCACAGCTGGTCCAGTGTTATGAGCTGAAGCGCTTTTGAGAAAGAAGCAGAGCTCAGCTGGACTCTAAAAGCTGAATGACGCAGTAAAAAAAAAAAAAAAACACAAGCTCTGAACATGAAGTCCTTCCCGTATATGCAGGTACATCGCTTTCATTTTCTCACTAAAAGTTTCGTCTGCTTATGAAGTTATGTCAAACCTTGCGTGGGCTACTATACCAGGGATTATGGGTAAAGAACAAAGTAGCAAAGGTTGGTTTCCTTTAGCACGGTGTTGCTGTGGTGATGGATCTGAGTGCCCTTTGGAGAGATTCAAAGGTATAAACACAGTGATATTGTGAAATGTCACAATGACAGTTATGAAATAAATCAATGTGATTCGTATGTGTGCGCTCATCTTTCTTTGTACCTTTTAATGCTCAGCATCGACTTCAATCAATCAATTATAATTGATTATTGGTAAACAATTGGTCGAAGGGCAAGAATGAATGAAGAAGAGTTGGAGGTAATAACATAATTGACTTTAGGTAAAGATGTAAGATATGAGATTGACTAGAGAAAAATACATCTTAATATCAGGCCTAACAAGGCCTTAGATGCATCTCAATCCCTAGCTCCTGAGGTCATGAATCAGTAGGTTGTGTACACTAGATCCCATTAGATATTCAATAGATATTGGGACACACTGAGTGTGACATTTTTATGTATATATATATATATATATATATATATATATATATATATATATATATATATATATATATATATATATATATATATATATATATATATATATATATATATATATAATATATATATATATATATATATATATATATATATATTAGAGCTGCAGGATTAATCGAAAAAAGATCGTGATCTCGATTCGACCCCCTAGACGATCTTAATCCAGCATTTTTACGATTCTGCCAATCATATTTTCAAGTTCAGGAGAGAAGCAAAGGCGACCGCACAAGTCTTCTATATATATATATATATATATATATATATATATATATATATATATATATTAGAGGCGTGAACCTACACTGGTCTCACAGTTCGGTTATGATTATCATGCCATCAATTCAGTTAAATTTGATATATCGATGCATCACGGCGCATTGTCGATGCTTTCCATATACAGTTTTGTATTTTACTTCACAGCACTAGAATTCTTGTGTTAAAATGTATTATTATATTTATATATTATTTGTAATATATTTTGTCCTTTAATACAGTCAGATATATGAACTGTCTCTTTAAAAACTGAAGTACATGCACAGAACAACATGAGCATTTATAGCAAATAAACAAATGTAAATATCCCGCTCACTTTCCGAGTGTTGATGAGTGAGTTCTTACACCCCTATGATTGGTCACACACTCAACAAAAAAGGCTGTGATTGGCTCTAATGTTGTGGTGCTGTTCACTAATGAGTGACTCTGATAAATGGCAGCAGCAATCACAGCTGATCTATGATAGACGAAGAGGAGAAAACTCGCTCTGCAGACACGCAGGTGTCTGTATCACGTATAAATAAACTTGCCTTGCCTTGTATCCAGAAGTATCGCTGTAAAAGCTGAGAGGAGAGGAAATGTTACCTTACGTCAGAAGGTCAAAGTGAGAAAGAGAGAGAGAGAGAGAAAGAAAGAAAGAAATGGAGTTTACTTTCATTTTCTCCATAACAGTGAAACGGGGCTTCTGCTGTAACTTCAGAGAGAAAGACTTCAGTGAAAGACGTTTTTAAGTGGTTGGAGTGTTTTAATTACTCTCACTCGCCTCCCTCGCCATAGTATGTGACCACAATATAGCGTATATGAGATAAATGACATCAGTATGTAATTACTGGTTATGATCTTTTTCTGAACCGACACCAAAATGTCTGCGTCTGCATCAGCCGGTGGAACCAGGGAACCTAATCACAGTAAATGGCACCATGAAAAAGAAGCAATAAATAAAATATCTCAACAACAACGTCAGTTAGTCTGCAGAGAAACTTGATCTTGGGCATGCATGGACATTTCTGCACAACAATGACCCAAAACACACAACAAACGTGGTGAAGAAATGGTTAGAAGACAAAAAACATTGTTTTGCAGTGGCCCAGCCAGAGTCCTACCTTCAATCCAATTGAGAATCTGTGGAGGTAGCTTAAGATCAGGGGGATAGCAAGGAGGCCATCCTGCAAGAGTTGGTCAGTAAAGTTGAATGGGCAAAAATACCAGTGGACACATACAAAAATCTGGTCAGCAATTATAGCAAGCGTTTGATTGCTGTAATAGCCAATAAAGGATTTTCTATTGATTATTGAGAAGGATATGAATGATTTTATGAATGTAAGTAAAAGCTGAGAAATATATTTTTTTTCCACAATGATGCCTCTTGCACGTTGTCTTATTAGCTTTTTGAAGAAGCCTGAATCATTTCCAGTCAATAAATAAAAAAAAATTAAGTCAGAATTTACCAGGGGTATGAGTAATTTCAGGCTGGATTGTATGTATATGTGTGTATATACATACATGTATATATGATATTTTAAAAAGACATAATAAGTATAATGCAACAATAATCTTGTTCTTATTTCTCTTCTATAAGCCCCAGTTATGTTTTATCTGTCACCTTGGCTGGATAGTCTTCAATGTCTTAATAATTCTCAAGTTTAAATGTCATCTTTAGTATAAACCTTCATAAAATACCTCTATACAGATTTTCAATGAATAACTTGGGTATATTCACTCACCTTTTTTTTCAAAGTGCTGGGTTAAAAGTCAACATGAAACTGCATTTGCAACCCATTTCATTTCACCTGCCAGGCATTGACTGGGTTGTGAGATGTGGGTGTTCAATAGTAGAATGAAGTCTAATCTGAATGTGACTTTGCAGTGGATTGTGGAGAGATTCTTTGGTTTTATTCAGGCTATTATGCCATCATTGCTACAGACTTTATTTATATTTACCAGTGCTTGACAAAATCATATATTATATTTCAGTTATATTACAGTTGTTGTAAAGGAGGTATACTTGAATGGACAACCTTGTACTATCACATAGAAATGATTGCATATTAGGACCTATTGAATATAATCCTCATAACAATTCTGTCAATCAGTGCAATTGTCTCATGCATGAATGGATGGATGGATGGACGCACAGATGGATGGATGGAAGGATTGGCAGATGGAAGGATGAAAGAAAAAAAACAGCTTGCTGACAGCTGAGCATATGTGATCCATCTATCCGTCTGTCCGTCCATCTATCCATCCATCTATCCATCCATCTGTAAATCCATTTGTCCGTTCCTCCATTCATCCATCTGTCAATCCATCCATCCTTCCTTCCATCTGTCTGTCCATTCATCCATCCATGCATCCATCCATCCATCCATACCCTATTTGTTCATTCATTGGATGGATGGATGGATGATTGACATAATGGATGGATGGATAAATGGAGGGACAGATGGATGGATGGATGGACAGATGGATGAATGGAAGGAAGGACAGAAGGATGGATGGATAGATGGATGGATGAATAGAGGACCAGATGGATGGATTGACAGATGGATGTATGCATGGATGGACATATGGAAGGACGGATGGATGGATGAACAGACAGATGGATTGACAGATGAACGGATGGATAGATCAATGGATGGACGATAGATGGATCTGTCGGTCTATTCATATGTCAATCCATCCGGCTGTTCATCCATCCATCAATCCATCTATCCTTTTATCCTTCCATCTGTCAATCCATCCATCTAGTCCTCCATTCATCCATCCATCCATCCATCCATCCTTCTGTCCTTTCTTCCATTAATTCATCCATTTGTCCATCCATCTGTCCATCCATCCATCCGTAAATCCATTTGTCTGTCCCTTCATCCATCCATCCATCTATCCATCTGTCCATCCATGCATGCATCCATGCGTACATCCATCCACCCATACCCTATTCATTCATTCATTGGATAGATAGATGGATGGATGGATTGACAGATGGAATAATGGATTAATGGAATAATGGATGGATGAATGGAGGGATGGATGGATTGATGGATGGATGGATGGAAGAATGGAAGGAAGGACAGAAGGATGGATGGATGGATGGATGGATGGATGGATGGATGGATGAATAGAGGATCGGATGGATAGATTGACAGATGGATGTATGCATGGATGGACATATGGAAGGATGGACGGATGGATGAACAGACAGATGAACGGATGGATGGATGGATGGATGGATGATAGATGTATCTGTCTGTCTATCCATCCATCTGTCAATCCACCCGTCTGTTCATCCATCCATCCATCCATCCTTATCCTTCCATCTGTCAATCCATCCATCCAGTCCTCCATTTATCCATCCATCCATCCTTCTGTCCTTCCTTCCATTAATCCATCCATCCTTCCAACTGTCAATTCATTCATTTGTCTGTCCGTCCATCCATCCATCCATCCATCCATCCATCCACCCGTCCGTCTGTCAATCCATCCATCCATTCTTCATCTGTCAATCCAATCATCCATCCATGCATACATTCATCCATCGATACCCTTATTAATGAATAAATTAATAAATTAATTCATTCATTCTTTCATTCATTCATGCATTCATTCATTTGTTCAGTCTGTTAATTCATTCATTTATTCATCCAATCATTCTACCAACCATCCATGCAGCTATAATTCAGTTTGTCCATCCATCAATCCATCCGTTTGTCCGTCTGTCTTTTAAATTGTTCTCTTTGACAGATATTTGACAAATATATGACAGATATATATTTTAAAGCCAACTGAGACAGAATTTGTCTTTGTAACAACAGTGCAGACTGATTAACTATGCATATGGCTGTTTAAGTAAACAAGGTCATGTTAACTTTCAGAGGTTAAGTAAAAAAATGCATCTCGATGTTAAACAAATGCATGTGCTTGTGTATGTGCATACAAGTTTTACCTTCATGGGCACACAAGGGGACATGAACTCGCACACGAGGGCTCTAAATTTGAGTGGTGAGATCAAAAAGCTCATTGTAGTGAGTCCTGAAGGCTTTGATGTGCAGCGTGAGGCTCAGATGAGAAAACCAATCGCTGCATGTTGATTACTTTGGTCGACTCACCCATGTATGCATATGATTTAATGGGACTACATTTTGAAGATGAAAGGGATTTGGAGAAGCCTAATGTAGAACGCTCTACCTTAATACACACCCACAGGGGGCTTTCAGTTTAAATGTGACTCACACAAAAACACCCATCGCTGTGATTGACCTGGATCAATCTCACTCCTGAAAAGCCGGAGTCCAGTCAATCGATGCCACAATTAATTACAACTTGATGTGTTTGAAATCAATGCGCCCAAATGCCAAACATGTGTTCACAGCTGGTTTTTAGTAAAAGCAAGGAAATGAAAGGCTTAACAGAAGTCACACGGGGTAATTTTAAGTGAATGAAAAACACCACCCATTAATCAGAGTGTCACCATTCAGGTGACAAAATCAAAAGCAGAGGGTGATGAAAATGTATGGCCACTGTTGTTGAAGGTCACCAAACAAATAAATAGTGGTTTAACACTATTAGAAAGCTAGTAACAGGTCAATCCATCTGAAGAAACCTTGTTAGAGACCCAAAAATGAAAATGTACTCAGTATTTACACTGTAAAACATTTCACTTGGTTAAACAAACTCAAGTTCACCAGCTGCCTTGAAAGTTAACTCAACTTAGAGAGATTCTTTGTTTCAACTTAAGATGTTGAGTTGCACAATATATTTAACTAAAACGTAACATCTTAAGTCGAAACAATTAATCTCTCTAAGTCGAGTTGACTCACATTTTCAAGGCAGCTGCACTGCAAAACCCAACAGTCAACTTTATCAAATGAAATGAGTGTAGTTAACTTAAAATTGACTGAAAGTTAATTCTACCCATTTGAAGAGTTTTGAACTCAGTGTTGAAGGTAATGAGTTAATTCAATACCTCATTACTTCAGCTTAAATTAAGTAAGTTCACAGTACTCATATAGATTAGTTTTTTTAACTCAAATGGTTTGTAGCAATCGGTTTTCTCAAACGTTTTGAGTTGCCGTAACTTATCGAGTTTTACAGTGCTCAGTTGGTTTGAGTTCTCTTCATTTATTGGGTTTTACTGTGCTCTAATTGCTTCGTTTACATAAATGGATTAAGTTCACAGTACTCTTTAGGATTAGTTTTTAACTTAAATGGTTTGCTGCAGTCAGTTTCCTCAAATGGTTTGAGTTACCTCTACTTATTCGGTTTAACAGTGTAATGAACTTGTGTTTGTAAGTTTAACCAAGTGTAACGTTTTACAGTGTACTCGCCCTCACAGGGTTCCAAAGCTTCATGAGTTTCTTTTTTCTGTTGAACACCAACGATGATATTTTGAAGAAAGCTAAAAACCTGAAACTTTTGACTTGCATAGTATGAAAAACAAATACTGTGGAAGTCAATGTACAAGTTTAACAGAAGAATAAAAACCATCCCTTTAAAAAAAAGATCCCTTTGCATGTCTCAAGCTAAACCTTGCAGATATAAGTTAAGATCTCATTTCGTTTCTAAAAGCCCCAGTTATGTTTAATTTTCACTTTCTTGGCTGAATGGTTTTCATATGTCTTTAAATGTCACTTTTTTTGCAATTCATCTAAGCTCTTTCCTTAATTTCAGTGTATAACTTCAGTGTATAACTTAGTGTATTCAATCACCATTCTCTCATAGTGCTGGGTTAAAGCATAGAACATGAAACTACATCCACAAACTATATAATTTTATCTGTCTGGAATTGACGGGGTTGTAAGATGTGGGTGTTCGATAGAAGAATAAAGCCAAATCTGAATGTGTGTTTGCAGTGGATTGCGGAGAGCTTTTTGTTTCAATATATATATGTGGTTATTGCTACAATCTTGCATTGACAAGAGCTTGACTAAATCTGGTACATATTGATGACAATATGTAAGTATGTTGATAAAAGTTACAAAAATAAGTGACTTGGCACTATTACAGCACTAATTTAATGGGACTATTCCCTTGGAGCAACCTTGCTAAAGAAACAAATCATGCTTGCAGGTTTCAAGCAAGGGTTTAAGTGCAAACCTTGCACCTGAAGATCAGGGCCCCTATTCACAAACTGTTTTATCCTACCAGCAAGAGTTATAAACAGTAGTACAAGTTTTTATAAAAAATGTTTTTGTTAAAACCTATTCACAAAGTGAGAAATCTGAGACTAAGGAAAGATAAAAATAAAGACATT
The DNA here is from genome assembly GCA_903798195.1 of Danio kyathit. NCBI lineage: Eukaryota > Metazoa > Chordata > Actinopteri > Cypriniformes > Danionidae > Danio > Danio kyathit. Next base: position 23,237,951 of record LR812522.1, on the reverse strand, counting down.
GATCAACCACGTTGTTGTCAGCAAACTTTTTAACTATGCAAACACTGATTGGCTGATAGAAGCAGGACGGGGATTCTGTTAGAGATTTATACATGGAAACATTGTAGAGCACAACATTATGTTGTCATCTTCAAGAAAAGGTTTAAAATAAAATATCACCACATTTAATTTAAGTGTCACTAATTAAAATAGTATGTGTTCAGCCACTTACATGTGCTTTTTTTCTTTTACCATGTAGGTTTATATTTAGGGTCCAAAACAAATATTTAGAACTGACACGTCCATGATTTTTAAGATTTTCTTCCAAAAGTGGCAAGTTAAGAGCTGCTTAAGCTTTATGATGTTTTGTGAATACAGCCTCAGAGCTTTAATTGATTAAACAATTATTTTGAATTGTTTTCTTTCAAGTATGTGAAATATATTATTAAACAAAGCAAACAGGGCATTAAACAACATGGTTAAACTGAAAACTGAATACAATCTTGCAACAAAAGTAAAAAAAAAAAAAAAAAAAAAAAAACTTCCTTTCCACTAGAGTATTATTATTATTACTGTTTTAAGCTGCCAGAGCTGGCGTTCCTGATCATTTTCACAAAACCAGTATTCAAGAGGCCATTAAATATTTATGAATACTGTATGTAAGCAGTGAATATAAAAAAAAGAAAGAACAGACTCTGTTTTTAAACAACCATCCACAACACTTTCAGAAAATTACATTCTGGTCAAAGACCTCACCCACATCAGATTCACAAGAAGTATCAAAACATGGATTATCAAAGATGGAGAAATCTAATTACAAAGTCATACAGCGCTTCATGTTCAAGTTTTTTTTTTTTTTTGTAACATGGTCGGGTTTATACAGTATAGTCAGACATCCCACCCTGCCAAAACTCATCATCCTACCTTACTAGTGCATGAATAACATCTGTCTGCTATTTACTGTAAAAACCAGGGCTGTGTGGTTATGTAATGCTGCATTCAAAAATACCACATAAAATAACACATTTTAATCCAAACTCACTTCATAACTTAACTTGAGTGTTTGAAATAAATCTTTCTGTAAGATGATTTTGTAGTTGTGTGCTTATTTGTCACATTAAATCAACGAAAACTGTTAAATCTTCTGTTTATAATGCAACCCTATTACCTGGGTTTCTTCTTTGTGGGTGTTTTGGAGTTTCCATGTGAGAGCTCTCTTTGGCAATCGGAGGAGATTTACTACTCAAAACACAACCATGCTTTCCTGACAGGATGTGCATGACAATCACATCACATTAGCAATTTTATTTCAAACAATGGCACAGCCTTAGTAAAAACATGAACTGGCATTGAAAAACAATTCCATTCTATGATAATCAACATTATACCACAAGTGCTGTTGATTTAACTTTGTTCTGAATCTGGAATATTGTTTAAACCAGCATAATTATCTTCACTTTCTTGGTCAAACAGCTTCAATGGAAAAAAGCAAACACTGTATAATGTTACAATATGCTGCATCTAAACAACACACTCCATAGGCAAAAAGGAAGCTTTAACTATAAACCCTCCAGCATTATAGTCTCAACTGCTCTTTTAAGCAGGCGCCAATAGGTCACAGCATCTCAAATTGAAAACAGAAAAGATGAGAGACCATCAAATGAAATGAAATCCCATTTCTAAGCAAACAGAAGCCTAGCAGATGATATTTGCTACAGTGTGAGAGTAAACCTGAAGATGCTAATTGAGATGGGGCTTTGACTAAGGCACCGGAGCTGCTGGAGAGGAATACATCCTGAGATATGCATACAAATAAACTACACATACACATTTAACAAAATATTCATTATTCAGCGGCAGAGATGTCTGGGTAGTCTCCCCGCTGGCAGCTCTGCAGTTAGTATGCTAATATCTTGTGAAATACCAAACAAACACACTCTCTCTCTCTTCGTTCAGTCACTTGACGCTCTGTTTGCGAAATAAGCCGGCCAACGTCGAAGCTTCACCGTTTTCCAAATCTGATTAAAATCCAGTGTTTGTTCAATTTTTTGTTTGGTGCAAGCCATGGCATCTTACCAAGTTTATACTCTCTTTTTTTTTTTAAAATATTTTTTTCTTCTGCACAGATTTGGCAGTGTTTCTTTCCCCCGGCATAATTTCTCGGCAGGCGTCACACAAGGCAGTATTTGGCTGAAGTGCCAAGCATATTCCCAACAAACCGAATTGTTTTCTTCTTTTTTTCTTTTACTCTTTCTTTCATGAAGTTCCAAATGCTCCTGTCTCCTCTTTTTTTTTTTTTCATCACAGGCCTTGAGGGTTTACACAGCTCACAGGCATTAAAACGTTTCCTGAATATTCACTGATATATGTGCAACTATGGCTTTGAAAACAAGAAGCAAGTACTGTACAAAAGCAATCAGAAGCCAAACAGGGTTTAAAGCATGACGGCAGACACACCGCTGCTCATATGCTGTTGAAAATGATTTACTACAGCTCAGCTGATTTGCTGTTTTTCTTTTTCTTGTTGCTGGATATTTGTTATTTAGCTTCGCAGCTGAGCACTTCATGGGTAAGTTGTGCCAGGTATGGTGTCAAGTCGGATAGTTGGTATGATAATATCTCAATCCATGACGCAAAGCACTCTAACTTGCAGAAGCAAGAATGTACCATAGACTGAGGTCTAAATGTCTGAGAACAAATTCCAAAGCATATACAAAAGACTAGCAAGAAAGCATGATGATAATTGATGAATCAAACGAAAAGGTTAGCAAGTGAACTCATTTGTACAGACTGTTCTTGTTCTGGCACAAGATGCTCTTTGAAAGCTTTAAAATTGTGGTTTCTAATAAAAAAGGTATTATTATTGCTATAAAAGAGGTCTTTTTATTTTAAGATTATTACACAATAGCAGTTCTGGAGATTAGCTAACTAAAACTAAGCAATTAGGACTTTGCTAACTGCATAGCTATTTCCAAAAAGTTTTAATTCCAGTAATAGTTTGAGTATTGGCTGTTTTTTTATAGATGGATGGATGGATAGATGGATGGATGAATGATAGATAGGCTAACTAAAACTAAACAATTGAGACTTTGCTAACTACATAGTTATTTCCAAAAAGTTTTAATTCCAGTAATAGTTTGAGTATTACCTGTTTATATAGATAGATAGATAAATTCACTTTTAACTATTGCAAATGTTAATAAAAGTCACTTTTTCAAACTTTTCAAGGTTAAAAGTTGTTGGAGAAAAGATCAAGGTCCCATAATGCAATTCAAAAGCATATATAAATGGAGGACTGTTAATTTACGTAAAAACCAAAATGCTAATTTACGGATGTTTTTTACAGTGTAGATAGATTGATGGGATTCTTGCAGTTCTGTTTATATCTTGCAATTCTGGCTTCTTTTTTTCCTTTCACATCTGATTCACAGAATGCATAAAACAGCAGGTCAAAAGTCAATGTTAACATCATCTTTACTGCATTTCTTTAGCTAATCGCATGGTATTAGATAAAACTGAAACACCTGAAAGTAAATACGCACAATAAATAAAAGTACCACAAGGAGTAATAACTGAACTGACCATTGAACGCATCCAGATGACCCATTGCTTTTCTCAAGAGTCTGAAGCACACAAACTTTCAGTGCAATTTTGTAGTCAAGTACTGTAAACTGAGGCAGTAATCCAACAACCTCATTCAGTCTCTCTTTTTCAAGTAGCTTAGATTTTGTTTGATTTTAGTCAATCGGTTTGACTCCTGCAATATTCGAAGGAAGTGGTTCCAACCCTTTTTTTAAAGTCACGGCCCACACAACCAAACATGTAGGTCTATGATTTTTTCATGAACCACAGTCATCTTTAAATAAATCCGCAATGGCGGAGTTCATTGTAGGTTTGTTGCTGTTGTGGTAGTTTCCTAATCCTTCCTCAGCAAAGCGTAGATTTACATCACATTACAATCAAAAGTGGAGACGCAACTTACGCACAGGAAATAATTATACATAGGCGGCACATCATCATTTTCTTACAGGTACCGCTTACTCAGGCTACAGCACCAAATACTGGCTTAACATATGTAGTATAGCATTTTTTGGCCATGTAAACTCAAATAATTTTGAAAATGTTGTTGCATAGATCTGCAACTCATTCAAAATGGGAAAAACCTTTCCATTTCTAGCTACATCGTTGCCATTTATGTACAGCATAAGTCTTCTAAAGTCATATCATATATTTGTTCATAAATGAACTCTGATTAAAGTGCCATCTACACTAATGCATTTTAGTGATAAAACTTGCAAGAAAAAAAAGTTTTGTTATGGTTATGGCTGGCATCCACACTACACTACACTACACTACACTAAACTTTGACTTATGAAAAGTGTTTTGAAAATGCTCTAGACACCATTATCATTTGGAAAGAATGTGTTCAGTTTCAGTATATATTGACTGGCAATTACGCAAGTGGTAAACTGCAAGTACAGATGCAAGCAAAATATGTGCATGTCCAGTGAGTGTGAATGGCCACACATCAGGCTGTGTAGTGTAGACGGAAATTGTTTTCCAAAATGCAATAAAAACGCCAATCTGTATGAAGAGTATTTACATTGTATTTACATTGGTACATCAAAGTTATATATTAGTATCTAAAAAATTCAAAAGGTAAACATTTATACTTTTTAGGTACTAATATGTATCCCTGTGGTATTAACAAGAACCTTTTAGGTATAAGTGTGTACCTTTTAAAAAGGTAGCCCCCCAGTGACAGCTCTGAGAGTGTATTGTAAGTGGCCTAAATGAATGCACTCAAAGTTATTCTCACCAAATCTGTTGAAAGGACATGATCAGTCATGATTGATTGCATATCATGTTTTAGATCACTGCTGAATTGCTAAAGACATTTGTGAGCTAAATTACTTAAAGAGAAAGCTTAAAAATTATAAAAAAAAATCCTAACCTAAATATAGGTATTTATCACACAATGTTTTTGTTTGGCTTGGTGTCGTTTTGTATGAGATAAATATTTTTTTTTATTATTATAAATTTTGACTTTATACATACTGTGTCCTTATCTACTTTTTCTTAATAACTTGCGTTGAGGCCACTTAGTGTGATGTACTTTACTTTATTTACTTATTTACTTACTTCCAGAGCCGTTTTTATCTAAGTTATTTAGCCGCACCATATTGGTATTTCGTAACATCAAATTTTTACAGGGTGGGTGGTTAGCCCAACACTCCATCCCCAACCTGGAAGACAAGGACATACACACACACATACATACACCATGGACAATTTAGCTTACCCAATTCACCTACAACGCATGTTTTTTGGACTTGTGGGGGAAACCCACGTGAACATGGGGAGAACATGCAAACTCCACACAGAAATGCCAACTGACACAGCTGGGGCTCGAATCAGCTACCTTCCTGCTGTGAGGTGACAGTGCTACCCACTGCTCAACCATGCCACCCGTATTGTACTATTGTAATCACTTTAAATCGTATCATTTGTGGTTTGGAAAACTAGAGTTTCATAGTACCTCCCTCAACATGACACCAAAACAATCACACACCTTTTTTCCACCACTACACATTCACAAGCAGACAGGAGAATCTAATCATTTTGTAGGAAAAGAATAATTGAATACTGTTTGCAGGAGAGGCTGGCAAATGACTGCTCTTAGCGTTGATTTGATTCATATATTCAGAGCCTAGCATGCTGAACCACAACCGCAAGAAAAACAACAGTGAACAATATCAAAAACAAGAACTGGAACACAAGTAACAAAATTTCCTGGTTGGTTATTTAAAAAATGTCTACACATACACCAATGTACTGAAAACTACCGAAAATCTGCTTACCTTATTAAGCCTGATTAAGTAATTTACAGGGAAACTGGTAACCCAGGAAAACCATATTTACATGAAAAATTTGGTAGTCACATCTGAATATTCCATATGCTAAGCAAGTTGTCATATCAAATAAACCACAACCCACCCCCCAAAACAAAAACAAAAAAACATGAATATCCAAACTTGCAGTTCTACTGATGCAGGATGTTAACATTTATGCTGCACAAAATGAAAACACATGAATATAATTTCCTTGGTCAAAAAAGAGTCAGGATATACAATATATTTGGACTCCCCACTGTGAAATAGTCATTCATGGCTGAATACTGTATGTTTAAATCCACAGGAATAACTCTTTTTCTGTCACATAATCAGGTGCATGCATTTAAATATGCAGAAAAAGGTGTTTACTGTATGAAATGGAGGTAATGAGCTGTGTCAATTGCATTATGATTTAGCAATTTATGATCGTATTCTAATAAAATGTGTTAACCAGTACACGTGATAGCATGCATTGCCAGCATAATAAGGTTAAAAAATGTGCATGTAAACACACTTGACCTCTATTAACATGCATTCCTCATAACATAACATAACATAACAGGAAATGTTTGTTGTCTCTGCTGTTGAATGGTTGTGTTTCTTTTTTTGCAATCCAGCCTAATCAAACCTTTTAAATGAATACATGGTCCACTTTGCTTTTTTCATATTGGTCCAGACTCACAAAGGGGACAGATTCACTAAGCTTTCTTTCAATTTTCCTCTTGTTTTATGATCTTAGAATATAGTTATATATTCTAAATATACACCCCCCCCCCCCCCCAAAAAAAAAAAAAAAGCTTGTTCTTAAGACAAAACTTTAAAAGAATTAAAACTTAAATGACTTAAAGTAATTGTAGATCAAAAGGGTAAGATACAGTATCTAATGAAATTATTGTCTTTTTAAATATAAAACATTACACGATTACAAGATTTACAACATGTAATGTAAACCGTTTAGCTACAATATTTTAGTTTAATATTTTAGATTTATATTAGTTTAATAGTTTAGATTAATATTTTTAATCTAGCATATTTGCTTAGATGGTTGTGTTCCAGATGGAAATACTATGGGTTGTCAACAGCTCTTGCCTAATAGTTTTTTTGTCTTTCTTGTCATCCATGCCTTATTAGCTGTCTAATAATCTGTTGATGGTTAATGTCATTAAAAGAACATCTCATGCACTTTACATTAAAAAAATACTTTAAAAAATGAGGCTGTTACTTTAAAATGGGGCAATAAAACGATTCAGTTAAAATATCTCTGTAATGATTTTATACTTTAATTTTATCCATAAAAATAAGCACAAATTAAGATCTTAAGATTTTTTTCAAGAACTCCAAGACAATTCTTACAAACATCTCAGAATTTATGTTAAAGGCAATAGAATTAAATTCTGGATGTAAAGGCATAGCTGAATAATAAGAGTTTATTACACCGAAATGACATACTGTGATCCTTAAACACCATTGTTTCCTTATTCTCTTATTCTCTTGTAAATCCTATGAGTGTAAAACCTGGTAAAAAACTGGAAATGTGTAACAGAACACCAACTGTTACGTTACATACAGGATCATTGATATGCATGACTCAGGCTATGCATTTAATTGGCCACAATTTTTACTAGTGAGATTGCAACAATGATATTTTTAAATTTACCTACATTGTTAACAATTTCCTGTAGAATCTACAGTAACTTACACTCAAAAAAAAAAAAACCCCGATTACTGCTGCTTGTTCAGACTACCTGTTTAAAATGAGCGGAATTAACACAATTCTTGTCATTTCTTTGGCCAATTCATTTGCTTTATGTTCAGTCCACTTAAATTAGTAAACCATTAAGTTAACTTAAGTGTTTTGTGTTGGGACAACTACCTGGTTGGGGGATTTACGGTTCCCAGCATGCTTTGCGTGGGATTGAATTAAGAGAGGGAAATGTTGACAATAAAAGTAAAGTAAATAAAAAAGTAAATTTAATATAAAGAGTTTAATCATAACTTTAGTTTGAAGATTTCAAAGATTTTCATGTAATGTTTTGAGTTTTGAGATTACCACCTTGCAGAAGCACACATGCTTTGGGTTTTGGCAGCTTAATTAGCAAAAATGCAGTTTGCTGCTTTGCTCAGTCAGGCAAAAACTCCTAAAATTAGTTCTGAGATCAGTTTCAATCAACTGTATAAATATCTCATGAAATATGCTTAAAAATGGCTCTCTTAGTTCATTTAGGATAACTTTCAATAAAGCTAAGAGACTTTGAAATGTACGACACATATTTACCTTTATTTGATTAAAATTATGTTGAACCAACTCAACTGCATTTAATTGTGTACATAGTTTTTTTGTTTTTTTAGTTGGTGCTAAGCAAATTTATTGTATGGAAATCCTGCCCTTGATTAAATTGAGTTCATCCAATGAGTTATTTTTTTCAGTGTACTGGCCCATGGTTTGCCAGTAACTTACTGTAAGTCAATTACAGCAAAAATACTGTATTTACATTTACAGCACCGTTTATCTTGCTGTATATGCATTTACAGTATTTAATATCTTTACTGTAAAACATACAGCCATTTTCACAATGCAGCTTTAAAATACAGTAACATACTGCATAATTATGCTACAGTAAAATTCAATTCATATTACAGTTATACTGTGTAATTTACAAAAATTGAAAACAGTGTAAGCTTGTGATAAATTATGCATGTGGCACTTGCATTTTGAAAGTTGGAGAGGCAGGAAAATAAATGAGCTTGAAACAAGCAGCCATGCTTCTCATCTGTTTACAGCTTATTAAAACACAAAATTTGGGCAATGTGGATTTTAAATGTATTCAGCACCACCCATAAAGATATAAGGTCTGTTCAACTTATGGTAGTTTAATGTGTATATCGTGAAATTTTGTATGTTTGTAATGAGACAACAAGCACATGTAGACCATATTTAATTCATGTTAATGCATCATGTCACATCACACAGCTCTTACTGTGAATTTTCTTTAGTGAAATAAACATTACAAAAGTCAACTGTTTATGCAAAAGTTAACATTAATTCTTGCCTGCTTTCATTTACGTTAAACTCACAAACCACATCTTTAAATACAGTTAGTCAGTCTCTTTTGTTGAGTTTAGTTTTGATTTAGCCTATATTTTATTTACAACACATATCTTAGGCGCAGTTATGGACATACAGTATAGCTCACTTGCTTCTAACTTGAACCTCTTCTCCACTTTAGTTGAAACAACTGCCATTTGAAATTGATTAACATTTCTTAATGTTTTCATGACTCCAGCTTAAAATCCCATTAGCATGCCTGTAGCGGTGGCCATCTTTCAAAGAGACTTCTGCTTTTTACAATGAGGCATCTTCAGTTACGAATGATTCATCGATTCACAACGATTATTCAGGAAAAGGTATTGAACAAAATTTGCACTACAAACGTGTTTTCAAGCTGCCATGCAACACAGGAATGTCTCTCTCTGCAGTCAAGTAGCCCTCCTACAGAATAATTAAAACAGTGGGATGCAGGTGAGAAAAAAACTAGAGAGAGAGAGAAGATGAGAGCGAGGGAGTGATTGAGGGAGAGCTTAACTGAGAAAGGGAGTGAGTTACATAACCTCTGTATATGTCGCCGTACTCATGTTTTATTCACAGAGAGAGAGAGAGATAGTTGGTAAAAGTCAGGGAGTTTCCCCGCTAACCCCAGTCTTCATCCTCTTCATCTCCATCAAAACGGGAGCTTCGGTTTGATGCAATGTTGATTTGATGCAATCGTTCTCATATAGTCGCAGCTTTTCTGAGGGTTTCTAAAGGTCACGGGTCTCTCCAAGCTCGCAAGCTGAAGATTTACATTTACAGTTAACATGGAAAGGCATTTGCAAGCCATTTTGCCTTCAATATTTGACATTGTACTGGTGGGAAAAGAAGTGTAGGGATGGATTTGATTTACTGGGAACAGGATGGGAGTAGTGTTTATGCAACCTTTAGTACTTTATACTGTATGTTATACACCATCTCGAAGCATCTTTACAATAATAAGCAAGAAAGTAAATAGAAGTCTGCTTTCCATTACAGATTTGTGCAAAATGTTTTTAGCTGAGTTATGACAAAATGCAGCATATACAGATTATAAATTTGTTCAGCACAACCCTAAAGAGGCATAAGGTCTGTTTAACTGTATCTTTTGTTAGTTTAATGTGCATATTGTGGAATTGGCAGAGTATGTTTGTAATGAGACAACAAACACGTGTAGACTGTTGAGTGTTTAATGTACATTTATGCATTGTGTCATATCACTCCGCTCTTATTGTAATTTTTATTTAGTGAAAGAATGGCATCAAACATAAAACTTACCTGTTTAGGCAAAGGTTGATATAATTTCCTGCCTGTCTTTTTCATATATGTTAAACCCACCAAATACAACCCTCTGTCAGTCTCCTTTATCAGGTATAATTATAATTGGTAACACTTTATTTTGATGGTCCATTTGAGTATTAGTAGACTGTCTGCTTAATATCTGTTGATACTGACATTTAACAGTCCTTCAACAGACATTTAACTCACTATAAGAAACTTTGCAAGTACATGTCAACTTACCCTAACCCCAACCCTAACCCCAACCCAACAGTCTACTTATAATCTAATGAGAATTAATTGACATGTAGATGCAATGTAACTTATATTCAACAAACAGACCATCGAAATAAAGTGTGACCTTATAATTTAGCCTATATTTTATTCACAACCCATAACTCTGGAACAGTAATGGAGGCACAGACATGCATATAGATGTTGGTTGGTTTACATCAGAGGCATTTGTTTAATTAAAGGAGATGTAGGAGTATTATCCAACTATTTCTGACATGAAATGCCCCGTATATTTGGAAGAAATCAACAGATCAACCTTTTTTTGAGTTGTGTAATGCAATGGTAGTTGCATTCTTAGTGACTGTAGTGACTGCTAAATCATCATCCTGCCCAAAAGTGCCAGTTTCTACAAATCTCATAATAATATTTAAAGAATCATTGCTTGACTTTTATGTACAGCAGGTGACTCGTGAAGGAAAAAAGTGTTTTCATTGTAGTTTCATGATATATTCCTTTTTCAAAATGCCCAAAACAACACCTCATGTGAATGTAAATTAAAAAAAAATGCAGTTTTTTTGCGATATATGGGAGCTTTTGTGAATTTCATGTGTTTCCAATAGGTGTATTTTCAATTCACAGCTATGGCTTGTGCAATCTGAAGATATTCGAAAAGCGGCTAGTGATGTAAAAAGATAAAAAATGAGAAGTTAAAAAAATATATATATTTATCTGTTCTCATACAAATTATGATTAAAATGACAGATTTTTAATTGATACAATTTTTGTGATGTTCATTACACTTTTGTTTGCAGTGATGAATTATTAATATTAGTCTTTTTTATGTAGCTCCTTTTAGCAACACTCACTACACATTTCAATAGATATCTACATATTTGTTGCCCTTTTTCTTCTCAATTAGAGAACAAACCAACCCAATCTCACAAGAAATGTAACTATTTTACATATTGTCTCTAAAGTGGCTAATTTGTTTGAATTCATATGATTAAATTTGTAATCGTACAAACTTAAAAAGTTTTAAAAGGAGGCATGACACCAAGCCTCACCCCTAAACCCAACCATCATTGGGGAATGAGCAAATCATAATAAAATACAAATAAGACCATAAAACACATATGAATTAGCAAGTGAATAAAAAAAGTTATGAATTATCCTGAGATTTCTTTAGAACAGCAGTTAGGAAATCATCTGGGGATAGCAATGCAATCACTCAAGCAATCGCTCAAGTATCCTGATGGTAACTAAAATGACTCGGTTGTATGTAAAAGTAAATTATGAAGCTTTGCTACAAGCTGTTTACACATTGGCAATAAAAAAAGTGTAAAAAAAAAAAAAAAGAAAAAAAGTGTCTAAAAGTGTAACTAAGCAAGCAGCGGCAAGGAACCCAAACACCAAAATGGTGAAGGTGACCAAAATGGAGAGAGAGAGAGAAAAAAAGAGGCTGACATGAAAAAGTAATTTCATTGATTTGAAAGATTAATTTAAAATCATCAACAATAAGCCCAGAAACATGCATTAAGAAAGTCAATGGCATCAATTTTAACATCACGTTGACTTCAAAGGTGAAAACGTGATCAACGATCTAAGATCTTGTATCATCATTATACCTTTAGCAGGGCACTTAACCTCATGTACAGCTCCAGGGAGACCGTCCCATGGAAAGTGGACCGTAAGCTGCTTTGGATGAGAAAACATCTGCTAAACGACCAATAACCGATAGCTGCGGTCACTGGGGCTAAAGCAAAATGAATGAGTATAAAGGATCCAATAACAAACACTTAGCTTTGACCTTTTCACCCTATTCATCAAAGCCATTGTACAGCATTCGATCAAACGGGCAGACCTGAAAAAAAGCTGCTTTAGTGCTGTGCGCGGAAATTCATTCAAAGTCTGAAACTCGCAGCGACTTAACAACAGCTTTTAAGAAGACAATTCTGCTGTGATGGAATTAATCTGCATGGCAAGAGGCTCTTGTCTTAATTAAATGCACTAGCGTGCTTCAACACGACTTGGTTCTTCAGGTGTTTGTGGGTGAGAGGAAAAGCTAAAGCATTAATAATGTGTGTGCGCGTGTGTGTGTCTGTGAGTATGCTGGGTTGACAGCGAGGCTTTTATTCAGTGTTGCGTGCAAAACTTATTGCTTTATGCATGCACATAGTGACACATTGAAATTAAAATTTAACAGGGGTAAAGTGAAAAATATCAGCAAGGTTGCATCAGGGCATCATAGTAAAAAAAAGCTTTATTAAATACAGTTCACAGGAAAAATGATAGCAATTTACAATAGTCGCACTTGCTTAATGCATTATCTAACATGAACCAGCTATGAGCAATATATTTTTGCATGCATCTGTTAATCTTTAGTAAAAATAAAATTGTTTGAATTGTTTTGGTTTGCATGGCATTAAATGTTAACAGATACATATTTTGATATATACTGTGTGTATATATATATATATATATATATATATATATATATATATATATATATATATATATATATATATATATATATATATATATATTTTTTTTTTTTTTTTATATGGTTTGTGTGTTTTTTTATTAAACCCAGGCTCATTCTGAAAACGTACCACTTTATACATTTCTGGAGAGCGCCAAATATTTCCCAGGAGGTACATTTTTTTGCAGTGCTTGTTTTCTCGAATCCACCAGAGGCTGCTGTGTACGCTTTTTGAGATCTCAAATTTCTCTAACGAGTGCCATTCACACCTGCTGTTCTCATGTAAATACACCAGAGGCCGCTGTCGACTGACTGACTGAATGTCTTATCGACTGACCCATCCTCCTTCTTCCCTAAACCCAACCAATATTGTTTTCAAAAGCACCGATTGACCCACCCACCCACTTCCCTAAATTCCACGGCAGTGTTTTCAAAAGCAATCCAGATAAAGAAAAGCCCTCGCCTGATTTTTACCACGTTTTCATATTTTTCACATTCTCACCCTGTTATTCACTTGTTTATTTAATATTTTGGCTTCTGTTTTTGCCTTACCCGATTTTTGGAATCGTTCTTCACCAGACTCAAACCCCGTCGTCATGGTCAACTCCTCTCTGCGTCTCAAGTCCGCCAGCGTACATGGCGAGCTAACTGGATATTATAGGATATTATAGGATGATGATTGATAGATAATTCAGGCTTCACATCTGCCTCTGCTCCTTCTCAGACATGAAAAAACACATTTGACGAAGCTTTCAAATTACACAAGATGAAAGTGGTGATGTGGGTAAACAACTTTTAAGCCAGGAAGGGGAGAAATATGTTTTTAGCCTTTTAGCCTCAATCTTAGCCTTTATGCGTCTGTGTTTATGTGATAGTAAGCTTTGTGTGGGAGGAAGTTCAGAGACAGGTCTGTCACGATCAACAAATACAATTTCTGAACACACACACTTACTTGTATATGTGGTTTACGGGGACTCTTCATTGGCAAAATGCATTTTATACTGCAAAAAACACCTACTGTATTATATATCCCTATCCTACCTCTACCCCTCAACCTGACCTTAATAGGAAACAGCAAATTTGAAATATGAAAAGACCCTGTTAAATATGATTGAAGCATTTTGAATTACTAGAACACAAGGCATGTCCTCATAAACTACCTTAATAGAGTGCAACTAGGGTAATACCAGTGTCATTATACAATTGCAGGTCCTCATAAACCACATAAACAGATTCACACACACACATACACAAGATCTTCTTGAGCCAGCAAAACAATGCATAACCCCAAGGGCAGAAGAAGCAATTGAGAAAATCTCCAATCTCCAAATCTGAACCATTTTCCTCGTCTCCGGTATCCCACGGTAACCAGTCCCCGGTGTCTGATTGGCTGACGGTGTTTTAAAGGATGGTGCTGAGGTCAGACAGGAGACACAATTACTCAGTACATCTGACCTACTGTGTTTCTGCTCTTTATTACCTTTTCATTCACATCCCTCATCCGTCGTCCATCTCCCTCCAGCTCTCCATCACCGGTTTAGTGCACCGCAGAGAGACGCGGCACCACAAATCTTCGGCTGTTTACTCTGTTGCGATGGAGACGGAGTTTGGCCCGTTCCCTGTGCTGAAAATCTGAGGGAGAACATGTCGTCTTCCTCACGTTTTCTCCTGTAGTTTCTCTCATCTTTGCGCTCCGATTGTTCCCCGTGGTGTGCGCTGATGGAGACGTCCCTGAAGGAAAGATGATGATTAAAGTGAAGGTGAGAAGGATGAATGGATAAACTGGGGGTAGAGTGTAAAATCTCACAGCGTGTTGCAGAAATACGAAGCGGAATATGAAAACGGGGATCTATCAGCGTTCATTATGCCTCTTGGGATTTTAGGATCATAAGAGAGATGGTACTTTTCTGACAGGCCTGATGTGTTTATTCATAAGAAACTATCTGGAAATCTAAGGAATAACTGATCATTTTTATGTAAAAAATGACTATATGAAACCCTTTGAGATGCTCGGTGCATTAGTGTTGTTTTGTTTTTGACTTGTGATTATGATTTAATTTTCGTATTACAGTATAATGAGAGTACTACAGTGTTTCTCAAGATGATAATGCGATTTCTCTGTGACCTCAACAATAATTTAGCTCAGCATTTTCTTAACATTCTCAGTTGCTCAGTTACTTTTCCTGTGACTTTGTAAGATTTTGCATAACAGTATACAAGATAATTGATTTAAAGAGATAGTTTATTCAAAAATATAATATCATTTACTCCTGCTTGTTTAAAACTTTGGGTTTCTTTTTTTTCTGTTAAACACAAAATATATTTGAAAAAAAAATGCTGGAAGCCAGTCACCATTGACTTCCATAGTATTTGTTTTTTGCTACTATGGAAGTCAAAGGTTGCAGTTTTTCAGCTTTCTTTAAAATATCTTCTTTTGTGTTTGACAGAAGAAGAAGAAACTCATAAAGGTTGAGGATGAGTAAACTGTGAATAAATGTTCAGTTTACCTTTAACATACACTACAAGATCTATATTTCCCCTCATGATCTCAACAAAAGTGTTCTTGATCAAAAGTTTTGATCCTAACAAACATTTTCTTATGATTTTAATAACATTATCACATTGTTCTGTGAGTTAGTTGATTATATTCTAAAGATATCAGTTTAATGTTCTTGTTATATACTGTAGATATTAGCTGATATTTTCTGTAACTTTAACATTAGTGTTGAGAGATCAACTTCTTCTTTATCCTCAGTTTTGTCAACATAAATATCAGCATGTTTAGATCTTGAGTGATCTTTTCTTGAGGTCTTGACATAAGAGTGGTTTTCTTTAGATTTTGGTTTAATCTTCTTCAGATCCGAACATCATAAAATGTTTTCTCAATCACACAGTTTTTCAAAACTTCCTTCTCAAAGATCTCAACAAGTTTAAGTTGTTTTCTTATGATCTCAAAATAGGTTTTCTCCACCAAATTTTTTTATTTTTTTCCTGCAGTGTTTATCTAGCCCTAGACTTTTTTCTTCTTCTAGTTTTCATGAGATTTTTCACTGATCTCAATATTTTCTAAAGGACTTTGAGTTTTCTCAATTACTGAGTTTCTACAAAACTCTTAAAATTTGTCTTAACTTAAAATTTGTCATCAAAGATTTTAACATCCAAGATCTTAACATACTGTAAAAAAAAAATCCATCACAATCTGTTCTTTGATATCAGCACACATTTCCTGATCTCAGCTAAACAAATAATTTCTTAATTTCTCAATTGTCTCAGTTATTAAACTTTTTTTTCAAACTCCATGATGCAAATGCAAATACATTTTCCGTATGTAATTATTTGTTACTCACTTACTGTACTTGCCTGTAGTTGTTACCTTGTCAAAGGTTTTAACGAGGTCAAAATTGTCTGAATCAAAACGGATTTTATTGAAGCGAATGTTTTGGTTGGGTTTCAGAGAGCTTTTGGGCTAGAAATTAAGCTGAGCTAGCCCTCTGAATGTCAGAAAGACAGATGAATGAAATAACTTACTGTGAAGAACACAACACGTATAAACACCTCACAGAAGAATGTACATTGATTTTTGATGGTGTTTTGGCTGAAATTTTGAATAACGCCAGGGTTTTCTACTATCCTAGCAGACACACAATGTCATAAGACGCTAGATTTAGGTCATGACATCAGGTGACCAAAATTCAATGTCTAGCCAGCATCAACATTATTTTGTTGTAAAATACAGACATCAAATGACGTTGATATTTGGTTGATTTTAATTGTGTTGTAAAGTGGCCAAAATCCAATGTCATATTGATGTCAAATACTGACATTTATTTATCAGGTATGGCAACCAAAACCATTTAATTTAGATTATTTATATATTTAGAGTTTAATTTTCTCAATGTGTAAGATGTTATTTTAAATATACACTTTAATTTCTTATTATTTTGATTTATTTATACTTTTTTTCTTTTTGCTCAATATATTTCCTTCAGTTCCAAATAATCTTGACATTGTTTTGTTGTAGATCTGGAACTTTCTGAACTCGACAAATATTTTTTTCTCTAGTTTTTTTTAAAGACCTGGTCATCGACATCATGTTTGTATGTTTTTTTACTTGAACTTCACACAAGTCGCACTATAAAAAAAATATCTTTAACAGTTTTCCTTATTTCGTGATTCCCATTTGTTAATGCTTTTAAATTGCATCATGGAATCTTTCCTTCAACAAGTTTTGATGTTGAAAAGTTTGAAAATGTGACTTTTATTGACATTTTTTTAGTTTTGAAGTTATGTAATGTATTTTCGGATTGTTATTACAAAATATGATACAAATATGATACATTCTGTTATTTTATGGACCTAACTCTCTAAATTGTAAATACTGAATATTGTTTTAAACTACTAAAATGTCATTTAAAGTCATTGTTTAAACTGCAGCGTTGAATTTTCCTCTCTGTTACTTACAGAACGTCAGGAGAAATGTTATCTGAGAAGGATAAAGACAGACGTGTTAGCAGAAATCTGTGTATTCATGACTGGTGTTAATCTCTTAAAATGCTTTAATATAGACTAAATGTGTCTGCTCAATGTGAGCTGACAGCCCTCTGATACCTGCAAGCAAACCTCCATTTTGTAAGCCTCATTATTCAAATTGTGCATGTAATTATTCATAGTTAAAGTGTCAAAGTGCTTTCACACAGAGCAGACTTTCCCTTTAACGCTATCTCTTACTTACCGTTTCTCAGAGGAGCGTCTGAATGTTGTAAAGCATCCCTGTGTGAAGAAGACCTACACCGAGAGACCTCAAAATCTAATCTCATCTCGCACACACAACACACGTTATTAGGGATAAGACAAGGTCAAATTGCCATCTTAATAGATATCAACAATAGCAATTACTTGGGTTACAGAGCAGACAATGGTGTCACTGAGTGGACCTGGTTAGGTCCCAAGTGTGTGCATGTGTGTGAATAACTGTGCAATTGTTCTTTTGTTCTTGGATGTGTATGTGCTGGATTTGCAGTCAATATTCCAGCTTTGTCAATATTCTGAAGCAGTCGCGAGGCCAGAAATGTTAAAGTGAGTGAAATAGGTTGGACCTCATTGCCTATTCTCAAACTAAAGCACACCATTTTGCATTACATGGGGTGAAATAGCTTTTTGGTTGAAAGAGTAAAAGGTCAAAAGTATTTTTTTGAGCAGGAATGACACATTTTTGGCTGTTATTGTGAGTCAAGACAAGAACGTATCACAGTCTGCCTAAAAGGTTAGTTTGTTGCACTTATTAAACTGCTTATTCTAAGAATCACTGTTGTTTTTACTGAAATTGGTTGGTTTTTCAAAAAAATGTTAGAATTTTGTTTACGAGGGTTGAGGTCTTTCAATTTCTTGGCTGCCTGCATCAAAATATTTTGTTTCCACATGTCTGAGTTCTTTTGAGGCCACATTTCTAAACACATTTCCTCTTAAAGCTTTCAAACTACCATTAAACTTTCAGGCTAATCTGAGTTTTCTGCTTTTTTCCCTATCTGAACAGATTTACCTTTTTCCAAATGGATGATCAAAGCTATGAAAAAACCCATAGACCATAATTAAAGCATTTTCAAGCAGTAAACCATTCAAGTATTTAGTCCAGTTCAAGACTTTCAGACCTGCATCAGTATATAAAGCCTTGTCATGATAGAAACATGTTAGCAACATGCTAACTCTTTTGCTACCAATTAATTCATTCTAGAACAACAGACTAATTCTGGCTAGAAACATTTCTTTTTACAAACATTTATTCATGTTAATATGCTAACATGCTGGCAAACGTGCAAGTTTTTCAAGCCAGCATCAAAGTTTGCCATTATTAACATTACTTATCTGGATCTTACACTTTCATTTTGTCAATAGCTATAAGGAGATCAAATATTTTTTGAAAAATGTTTTTGGGCTGGAAATTAAGCTAGTAAGGCCCTCTAAATGTTAGATGACTGTCAGAAAGGCAGATGAATAAAATAACTTACAGAAGAATGTACATGTATATGGATTTTTGATGGTGTTTTGGCTGAACTTTTGAACAATGCCAGGGTTTTCTACTAACCCAGCAGGCACACAATAGATGTCAGGTGATCGAAAATTAAATGTCTAGCCAGCGTCTAAGGACAACGTTATTTTGACGTCCAATAATGACCTGAAATGACATTGATATTTGGTTGATTTTAAGTTGTGTTGGAAAGTGGCAAAATCAAACGTTGAGCCAACATCTTGAACTAATGTCATACTGACGTCAAAAATACTGACATTTATTCGCCAGGTATGGCAACCTGACGTCTGATAGACGTCATAGTAATGTCCACACAACGTTAAGATGTAACATCATAAGATGTTGATATTTGGTTGATTTTAGGTTGGATGTTGGACATTGACGTCAGCCTGACGTTGAGTTTTGACAACATCAATCTGACATCATGTTAACGTCCTGTGCCTGCTGGGATGACTTGACTTTAATTTTTGAGTGAACAATTTAATCATGTTAAGTCACTTATGTATAGCACTGGCAATGTAGACTGTGTCAAAGACGCTTTACTTGGATGAACTGAAAAAGGATTAAAAGCCATAAGAATATTTTAATTTGTGGGGAGTATTTAATATATCAGACCGTCAGCATAGTAGTTGTAGAATTCTGGTGTAGTTCTAGGTAGATTAAAACTGATTCAATACGAATGTCACTGTTGAAGGACAAACAAGCCAGAGGCGACAGTTAACCATAGGAGGTGTACCTTTCAGAAACAATTTATTCTAACACAAAAGCAACTGCACTGAATGTTAACTGTAAAATAAGTCATTCTTGATATGTTTGTAACAATTCTACAGTTTATATTGTGAAAATACAGTTAATTGTTTTCAATAGTCTTGTTTTTGATGTTTCCTTAAAATCCCATTGCATACTCTGCTAAAAACAACAACAACAACAGGTTGACCAGGCTGGTTTTAGAGGACTTTTTTTGTTGATCTTAGCTGGTTTAAGATGGACATAGCACATTTTGGCTGGTCTCAAACTGGTTTTAGTTGGTCATGCCAGCTAATTTAATTCAATTGAATTTCTAATTTATTAGTCTACTTGTATAAACTTTAATTAAATTGTGTTACTGAACTTTTATAAACAGTTGAAGTCAGAATTTTTAGCCCCCCTGAATAATTTTTTCCCCCAATTTCTGTTTCACAGAGAGAAGATTTTTTCAACACATTTCTAAGCATAATAGTTTTAATAACTCATTTCTAATAACTGATTTATTTTATCTTTGCCATGATGACAGTAAATAATATTGTACTAGATATTTTTCAAGACACTTCTATACAGCTTAAAGTGATATTTAAAGGTTTAATTAGGTTAACTAGGCAGGTTTGTTCTGTAGACTATCAAAAAAAAATTGCTTAAAAGGGCTAATAATTTTGTCCTCAAAATGGTTCATAATACATTTAAAACTGCTTTTATTCTAGCTGAAATAAAACAAATAAGACTTTCTCCAGAAGAAAAAATATTATCAGACATACTGTGAAAATTTCCTTGCTCTGTTAAACATCATTTGGGAAATATTTAAAAAAGAAAACAAAATTCAAAGGGAGGTTAATAATTCTGACTTCAACTGTATGTAAATATATAATTTCAATTATAATTCCAAAGTAGTCCTGGAAAACAGGCCCACTTTATTTTTTAATGCTTATTTAACAAGATATAATATTCAAATAAGCTCATCAAAATACTTGTTTGATTTATTTTTAATTAGCATAAATTAAACACGGCATAAATGATGTGTAAACTTTATTTGACAGTAGGCTACTTGAAATATACTTTCAAAACTTTTCCTCCAGCGATTTCTAAAAAGGTTCTTCCCTTTCTATATAATCTTACAATACTTCTACTTTGTCTACTACTTCTAATCTCAGGCTTGTAGCCAGCCTGGTGAAAAGTGTGGTTCTTTTTTCTCAAAAAGTGTACCTTTTTGCAGTTATTCGCCTTATGTTCTATTTAATAATGAAATTTAAATACTGGATTTGAGTGACATTTTAAGCACTATTTTTAGCTGGATTAGCTTGTTGGATGGTCATCATAACCGCCAGGGCTTGGCATTAACTTTTTTGATCACCAGCCACTGTGGCTGGTAGTTTTCCAACGTTACTAGCCACTCGCCATTTTAACTAGCCACAATTTTGTTGTTGGGAAAATACATTTGCATAAATTTGATAATGTATAATATGTGTTATGTGTATATATGTGGGGTTTTTTTATTTTTATTTCACCTGACTTTTTAGGGCTCAACACTAAGAATTTACCTTTTTTTTTTTTCTCTGGCCACACCAAACTAATTATTTCTTTGCCACAAATAAAAAAACATGTCAAACTGGCTAAATATAGCTGTGTACATACACTTTTTATAAAAATTTTTTTTTAAAAAACAACTGACATTTAAAAAATGATTCTCATTTATCTGAAACTATACACAGTAGTTTGTCCAGACAAAGGTCCCAGATCATCAGGTAACTATAGATAAATGGAAAGTTAACCTCCTATTAAAGCAATGTTTTTGTAAATGTTGATAATTAAACCATATTAACAAAAAATAACTGCAAGCAAAAGAAAGCAGGTGAAAACCATTCTCTGTGCATTAGTGAACGGATGATCACGTACACACAGTTAGGCCCAGTAAGATTAATCTGTTCAAAGATAGGTAAAAGCGAAAGTGAACAGCTGTTGCATACAATAAATCTGGAGATCTCTTGAAAGCAGCAAGACTGTGGGTGCACGAGCACTGCTTTTTTCCAATATATTTCAAAGAGGAACTATCGCACCAGTTGTGTTACGGGAGCACTCGTGCGCATCACATTAGCTGTTCCTAGCTCACAACGTCATTGTGCGCCTGATCATCCTCTCATTCGTTATCCACATGCTTTCTTTTGCTCGCGCGAACAGTTATCAATTGTCCTGCTTCTCGGTTCTAAGATCACATTTGCGCGCATATTGACGAATCTTTATAGGGACGAGGCAGCTCTGGCAATTTAAAAATTATTTTCAACCAGCCAAAGTGGCTAGTGGGGGTGTCTGTCTAACTGCCACAGCTGAAATCTACCCGGATTTGGTGGGCTGGCAGGTTTAATGTCAAGCCCTGACAACCACACTGTTTGAGGTGCCAAAAACATTTGCTAAATATATAGAATGAAGAAAAAAATATATAAAATTAAATACTAATTAATTACATCATATACAGTATTATTAGGAAAAAAAGAAGTTAAAGTTGCAGCTTTAAATGAAAAAACAGAAACAAAAAAACAAACGGTAGCTTATTGAGCAAACAACAAACTAGCCAGCACATTTAACTTTCCTCAATTTGGCCTTCTGATAAATAAAAAAATTAAAACATAATAATATTAATAATGTAGAGCTTTAACTTTTTGAAAGTTCATGGATAACAAAAACAGCCTAATTAGTATTAAAATTAACTATAACATGGGCTGCTTTTGGCGCTTCAAACATTTTTATTGGTATTTTTCTCTTTCAAGAATAAGGTCCAAGATTCAGAATAAATGTTGGGCTACTTAGTGAAAGATGACTTCACTTTTGTCATATTGTAAGTTTTCTTGTATAGCTGGATGTTGGACTCATGAAAAATAATTGTTTGGATTCATTGGAAGGCTTCTTTGATGGGTTTCTTTCACACTTTATGATGGCATAGCAGTCAAAATAAGACAAATGAGCTCCTGTTTGGGACAATATCACCTTTTATTAGTGGAGAGTGGGTCTTTCGAACCACCCAAACCCCCCTACGTGCCTGAATCTAATGATAGTATTCTCTAAAAACACATCCCAGTTACATCAGTGACAGTAATCTCATCTCAAAATAATAGACATAATAATTCCATCTAATATCATCTCAAATTGACACATCTCCATCATGTACCGCGATTAAGCCTTGCAATAATTTAATCAGGACCACCGAGTGCTGTAATAAAAGCATATGAATCCGCTGATGACCTTTATTAGCATTTTAATAGTTACGACACGAATATGATATGTTTTAAAGAGGGTAGCGCTGCACGACCCCCAGCCGGCCACATTTATTGTCAATCCGGACCCGCTTATGATTTTATGATTTAGATAATTTCATCATGATAACCACTGATAGGTCAAACCCTTTCCTCTTTTTTTTTCGGTTTCTCTCTCTCTTTCACACACGGAGACTTCAATAAAATGTCTTACTGCATAGGCTCCGCTCTTGCCTGCGTAATTGGAATCAATAATTCATTTTCCTTCTCTGTTAGCCTCTCATTCAAACGTTCTTCATGCGTTTTAGGGAATGTAGAATCAGTTCGGGAGCGGCGTAATTGAAGAGAGTTTTTTTCTTCTTTTTTTTTCTCTCTCTCTCTCTCATCTCATCTTCACCTGTGGCAGCTCTACTCCTGTAATTATAGACGAGTTTAGTCAGAAGCTGTTCTGTGGGTCTCTTTCAATTCCCAGCGTTTTGTTAATCCCGATTTGACACGTAACACTGAGGGATATGATGGTGGGCTGAGTCCTAATCTCATTCATGGTGCATTAGTGGAAACGCCCTCAAATGACCCCTTCTGTGCAAATATAATGGTATTTGCCTTTTGTTTAAATTAATACTTAAAGGATTATGGATGAGTTTAATGACACAGCGAAGGGGATTCAGGTGTCATTTAATTATTGTAAAGACGCAAATTAGTATTTAACCTATTTAGATCATCATTACTGCTTTTCATTTTATTAGATCTGTAAAATGGCCCTCGTTTAGGTTGTCAAAAAGTGTTGCTGACATTTTGGAAAATGAAATACTTGTGGGGCTAATTTAATTAAATTAAATTAAATTAAATTTATTAAATAAAAATATTTGAATTCAAATTTGGGAAAATTGTGAAACTGGTAGGTTTAACTTTTTTATATTATCCATTTAGCACTTTAACTGTATAATGTTCTTGAAAATAGTCTCTCTCTAAATGCAGCATTAGTTATTTTATTCCTGCATTTAATTTAATTTAATTTAATTTAATTTAATTTAATTTAATTTAATTTAATTTAATTTAATTTAATTTAATTTAATTTAATTTAATTTAATTTAATCATTTTTCTTTCGGCTTAGTCCCTTTATTAATCAGGGGTTGACATAGCAGAATGAACCGCCAACTTATCCAGCATATGTTTTACGCAGCAGATGCCCTTCCAGCTGCAACCCAACACCAGGAAACACCCATACACTGTCACATCCACACACATACTTATAGCGAATGTTTTTGGACTGTGGTGGAAAACCAGAGCACCCGGAAGAAACCCACGCAAACACTGGGAGAACATGCAAACACAGAAATGCCAGCTGACCTAGCCGGGGCTCGAACCAGCGATCTTGCTGTGAGGTGATCGAGCTACCCACTGCGCCACCGTGCTTATTCATTCATTCATTCATTCATTTATTAATTCATTTCCTTTTCGGCTTAGTCCCCTTTTTATTAATCTGGGGTCGCCACAGCGGAATGAACCGCCAACTTATCCAGCATATGTTTTACGCAGTGGATGCCCTTCCAGCTGCAACCCCTGTGAATCACTGGGAAGCATCCATACACACTCATTCTCTCACACACACACACACACACACACACACACACACACACACACACACACACACACACTACGGACAATTTAGCCTACCCAATTCACCTATACCACATGTTTTGAACTGTGGGGGAAACCGGAGCACCCGGAGGAAACCCACGCCAACACGAAAAGAACATGCAAACTCCACACAGCAACGCCAACTGATTCGAACTAGCAACCTTTCTGCTGTATGGCAAATTTGCTACCCACTGCGCCATCGTGCACCTGCACCCGTGCTTTAATTTAATTTAATTTAATTTGCTATTTAATTGCTATTGGTCAGTTAGCTCCTTAAATGTGTTCTTGCAAATACAGTAGTATTTAGGACTATTGTTTTCCCCTTCCCATCTACCTTACTTTATTTTGTGTTATCAACCACTTTAAAATTGTGTGACATAAAGCTGCTGTCCTGTATCATTTGTGTCTTGTCTGTGTTGATTTGAGACTCCATCCACACACACACGCATACACACACACACACACACACACACACACACACACACACACACACACACACACACACACACACACACACACACACACACACACACACACACACTGTTATACATTTTATTGTATTTTTGTGGTAACTTACTGGCAGCACTGTTGACAGCAATTTACCGCAACTACCCCTTTACAGTAACTTACCTGCGGAAGTGTTTTACAGTAGCAGGGCCCTATCACAATTTCATTTTACAGTAAAATAGCCTAACTGCAACTTCTTTTTATGCTTAAATACCCTTTACCACATTTAAGTTAGACAGTATGACATATTTTACAGTACTTTTACGGTCATTTATTTACATTTTGCACTAACGGTACAAAATTTTTATTTTAAGTATTTACTATTGAATTTAAGTTCAAACAAGTGACACATTTTTGGTCTTCAACTACAACAGCAGTACTTGATAACTTTGATTACAGTAGAATACCGCAAATTCCTAATATGTCGTAAGTTACTGTAAAAGTTTTAAAAGGACCCACTATGCAGTGCATATTACTGTAGTGAACTGTAAAGAATGTATGTGGTAGTTTACTGGGCGTTTTTGAAGTAAATAACTGTAAAACTGCGGCAAAGTCTAACAGTGCGCACACACACGCACACACCTTCTCACTCCTCCACCGACTCCACACAGGATGAGCAGACACACAGACACTTTCACCATAATCAATCAGCACATCAGTCTGACATTTTTCATATGAGGCTTGAAACAGTTCAATGAGTGTCTGTGGAAGTAGCAATATGTATTTAGACTAAGCCCCGGAGGACAAATAAATCAATGAAGTCAGATAGCACTGCAGCAAAAGACAAAAATATGGAGAAAAGATAGTGACAAGAAGATAGTTTGCAGGAAAACATAATTACCTGCTGTGCTGTTAGTTGGAAATCTCTTTTTGTCGTTGTTGTTTTGTGTTTTTATTACGGAAAGGTCTATTTAACATCTGTTTGAGTTAAAGTGTTAAAATCATGAAGCATCTATATTAACACATATAGCACATGACTAATATAATATTAACACCGTGAAGGAACAGTCAATATTGATGAACTATTGTCAGTGTTTGTATATAGTGCAGATTGTCTCTACAGGTATAATGAGCTTCAGCATTTATGAAGGGAATAATTATGCATATGAAATAATCAAACTGATTTAATAGACACAATATATTATATCCAGATTTTACATTTAGTAATAAGTAACTAATATTTTCATCCATATCAGTGATTTTTTTTTTTTTTTTTTTTAGATATTGTATATGGACCTACTTTCCTCTTTGTCTTTTCTTCCTCTTCCTCATTGTTCCACATCCTCTTCCTCCTCCCCTTTCTTGTTACTTACCCTCATCTTTCCTTTTTCTTCCTTTCCACTTTCTCTTTCATCCCCACTTTTACTTCTTTTTTACCCTCCTCTTTCCTCTCTCATTTTATTTTCCTACTTTTCTTTCTTCCTTACCTTCACCTTTTCTTTTCTTCCTCTTCCTCATCTTTCCCTTTTCCTTCCCCTTCCACTTTCTTATTCTCCTTTTCCTTATTCTTTACCCTCCTCTTTCCTCTTTTCTTACACTTCCTCTCTCACCTTCCTTTTCCTTCTTTCTTACCCTTATATTTCCTTTTTTCGTCCTCTTTCTCATCCTCTTTTTCTTCTTCTTTACCTTACTCTTTCATCTTTCTTTCTCTTCCTCATTCTTTCACACATCCTCTTTCTCTTCCTCATTTTCCTTCTTCCTTACCCTTTTCTTTTATCTTTTCTTCCTCTTTCTCCTCCTTCTACAGTACTTCTTCTTTCTCATCCTCATTCTCCTTCCTCCTTATTATCCTATTTTCTCTTTTCTTTCCCCTCCTTCTCCTTCCACTTTCTCTCTCGTCTTCCACTTCCTTCCTCTCCCCCCGCGCTCTTGTTTCTATTTTCTTCCACTTCTCTTTCCACTTATTTTTATCATCCTCTTTTTTTCCTTCTTCCTTTTCCCATCTTTTCTTCATATTCTCCTTCTAATCCCCTTCTTTCTAATCATCACCACCCCTTTGCTGCTTTTCTTTTTTTCTTCCTTCCTCTTTCTATTTCTCCTCCTACTCCTTCTTCATCCTGTCCATCACCCATCTTTCTTCCTTCTTCCCCTTTCCTCCTCCTCCTCCTCCTCCTCCTCCTCCTCCTATTTCTCACCCTCTTCCTCCTTCCTGTTCCTCACCCTCCTCTTTCCTTAATTTCTTCCTCTTCCTTGTGATTCAACGTCATCTTCTTCCTCTTTCCTTCCTGTTCTTCGTCCTTCCTTTTTCCTTCTTTTCTTCCTCTTCTTCCTCCTTTATTCCCTCTGTTCACCACCCTAATATCTTCTTCTTCTGTCTTCCACTTATTCTTCTTTCTCTTTCTACTTCCCCATGTTCCTCTCCCACTCTTTCCTTCTATTCTCCCTCTTCCTCCTCCTTCAACTTCATTTTAATCCACCTTCTTTTTATTCATCATCTTCCTCTCTCCTCTTCATCCTCCCTTTACTAATACTACTACTACTTTTGCTTATTACTATTATTATTACACTGTTAATTGCCCCTTATTTTTTTGTGACACTGATTCTTCCATCTAACATTAAAATAATAATTCACATCGCTATTTAAATATATAGATATGATATAAAGTCCAACAAAGACATGTCTGTGCCCATTCCTCCTGAGAGAGGTGAAGGATATTGCTCTTGGAGTGGAAAGTAAAATTAAAACCACATTAAGATGACAATAAATCTAGCGGGTAAAGACAGAGCTGGAGTCAGACACAGTGGGTGGAATAGATTTTCAGCCATGACTGAAACGCCAGTGGCAGAGCAGAGGTGTGACAGAGAACAAATCAGGCAGCAGAGCGGCTTTGCCACAATTCACCTGTACAAGCTCTCAGTAAGCAAACTTTAAAGAGATGATTCACCCCAAAATTAATATTCACTGTTAATTTACTGACCTTCAGGCAAAGAGGTGACTTTTTTTTCTTTTTCTGTTGAATATTAAAGAAAATTTGTGCTGAAACCATGACCCTTGATGATTCATAAAATGCAGGTCAACACCTATTTGACACTTTGATACTTAAATTATATAAAGGCAAAAGCAAAAATTAATACCTACGGCTCCTGGTTATACACTGTTTTGTACACAAGTTTTGTTACGCAAAATAGTTTGAAGGCAAAATCATTAGCCTTCCTATTAAATAAATATTAGTT
This sequence comes from Danio kyathit, assembly GCA_903798195.1. NCBI lineage: Eukaryota > Metazoa > Chordata > Actinopteri > Cypriniformes > Danionidae > Danio > Danio kyathit. Next base: position 23,209,674 of record LR812522.1, on the reverse strand, counting down.
ATTTTCAAATACATTTTCTGCAAGTACATTTTCACAGTATATCCTAAAACAGTGTTTCTCAAACACATTCCTGGAGGACCCCCAACACTGCATGTTTTGAATGTCTCCTTTTATCTGTCACACCCATTACAGGTCTTTCAGTCTTTGCTAATGAGCTGATGATCTGAATCAGCTGTGTTTGGTTAAGGTGACATGGAAAATGAGCAGAGCTGGTGGTCCTCCAGGAATGTGGTTGAGAAACACTGTCCTAAAATATATATTTTGGAGAAAGTCTTGTATATTTTAGTTTAGCTGGAATAAAAATCCGTTTTAACTATTTTAAAATAACATTTTAAGGTAATTATTATTAGTCAAAATATTATGACTTGCATAATTAGCCTAACTTGGATAGTTAACTTTTTAATGAACCTAGTTAAGCATTTAAATGGAATTTTAAGCTGAATAGTATCTTTCAAAATAACTCCAAAAATGTATCATGACTAAAACAAAATAAATTAGTTATTAGACATTAGTTATTCAAATTATTATGTTTAAAATGTGTTGAAAAAATCTTTCCATTTAGCAGTTCTTGGAAAATATTAAGTAAATATTTCACAGGAGGGCTAAAAACTTTGCTGTGGCTGTACATTAAAGATAATTTTTCTTTTTTTTGGTAAATTCCGTTATTTTTAACATAGTTATGTAAATTTACAATTATATATTTTGTTAAAATGTGTGTTTGCAATTTTTCAAATTTTTCAATAGGATTTTCTTTCAAATAATATTTAAATTCACTGAAATCTGCTCTTTTAAATGTCTTATTTACTTTCTTTATAAACCCTGGATACGGGTAATTTTAGGATTTTCATTTTAGGGGGGCTCAGCTTATGAGGTTAGCAAAAGAAAAGTGTTTTACAGGTGGGGTAGTTCATTTTGAAATAAAAATAACAAAAAATCTGTTTTTTTTGCTAGAGGAAACAGCTGTGATTATGAGGTGAGCACCAAGAAAACAGTGGATGGGAAACCTATTTGTACCCTCTATGACAGGGATGTCAAACTCAATTCCTGGAGGGCCGAAGCCCTGCACAGTTTAGTTCCAACCCTAATTAAACACACCTGATCAAACTAATTGAGTCCTTCAGGCTTGTTTGAAACCTACCAGTAAGTGTGTTGAAGCAGGGTTGGAACTAAACTGTGCAGGGCTCCGGCCCTCCAGGAATTGAGTTTGACACCCCTGCTCTATGACATGGGGTACAAGTGATACAACTGTATCTATAGCTAAGGACTGCAAATAAGCTGATATTATAACAATTCATGGATAAACACACACCTGGTTCTCTCGCTCTGCACATCTGTGGTTTGATGATCAAATGAAAAACAAAAGATGGGGAGGAACCAAATTCTACCACCATTTTCATTTCAAATTGAAAGGGGACTGAGGTGATAATTTAGTGTACTTTATGAGCTTATCGCAAAAGTTTTAGGGGGGCTGAGTAGAAATATGGGGGGATACAAGAATACAATTGTTCATCCTAAAGGAATGCAATATTTGTAGTCTAGCAAGTCAATCATTATTATTATTTCCTGTGGATTCTTTTACAGAAAAATAACTCCATGAACCATAACAAGAGTAATTCAAAAGACCCAAGAAGATTTTTGCATAAGAAGAGAAGTAAATTTATATATGCTGATATTGCATGTGTTTGTTGGACATGTGAGCAATTGTTTGGATGCTTTGCAATCTGAAACACATCTAACTTGCAGCAAAGTCATGCTAGCCACAACGCTAATGCATACATTATATTATAACATAACATTTGACACACTCTAATTTTAAACAGCCACTTAAAGCAGCTCTGCATTACCAGACAAATCAGTTTGACAAATTAAGTGACCTGTAATGAGAGTAGCAATTTATCATTTGACATTGTCACTTCAATTTCTTTAGAATGAATTTGGTAACACTTTAATTTAAGGTGATGTACTGTAGTTAAAGATGTTCCGTGCACTTACTATAGTAATTACAATGAATTATGCATAATTTCATGTAACTAAGCACCTAACATAATCTGCATTTTAACCCCAACCATATAGTAAGTAGATGGAATTTATTAATATTACTTAGTAGTTAAAAGAAAATCCAGGTTCATTATTGATACGTACACTTGTGTACATTTCTGGACAGTGCGAAAGACGTCCCAGGAAGTACTTTGCTGTTTTTGTTTTCGCAAATTCATTAGAAGTCACTGTGTACTTTTTCAGATTTTAATTTTTTTTTTCGCAAGTGTCATTTGTGCCTGCTCTTCTCTTGTAAATCCACCAGAGGCCGCTGTTGACTGACTGACTGACTGACTAACTGACGAAGAAACCTAACTATTTTAGTTTTGTCGGTTTAGTGGCTAATTTGTACAGATTTGTAGCAGTTCAGTCGTTTGAAAACGTATGATTCTAAAACAGAGGCGTGGCACTCAACCACACCCCTAAACCCAACCGTCATTGGGGGATGAGCAAATCATACTAAATTGTACATATGAGATCGTATGAATTCATGCAAATCAGTGATGGAATAAATTCATACTAAATCAAAAAGTTACAAATTGTCATGAGATCGCGTTGGACTGACCAACCAATTGCCCCATCCACCCCCTTTCCCAAACCCAACCGACAGTGTTTTCAAAAGCAAACCAGAAAAAGAAAAACTGTCATGGCTGCTTCATTTTTACCACATATTCAGACCTTACCATGTTCTCACCCTATTATTTACTTGTTTGTTAAATTTTTTGCCTTTTTGTTTTGCCTGCTTTCTAGAACCGTTATTCGCTGGACTCAAACACGTCATCGCAGTCCACTTCTCTCTATGTCTCAAGTCCACCAACGTATGCGGCGAGCCACTGAGCAAAAAGTCGTCAATATGGAGGTAAGTGGTCAGCTGGTAGCACGAAAAGAAATAGAAGCCGTTGGCGATCTCCTTGTAGCGTTCATTTTAAAGACGAAATGCAGCCATGCAGCTCTAGCTACATAATTTGCGCTCTCCAGAAATGTATACAGGGGTACGTTTTCACAATGAGCCTGTTGTTAAAAGAATTACACATTTTTTGTAATCGTAATTTAAAATTACAACAAATACAAATCATACCTTATTCATGAACACAAATTTCCATCTGATTGATTTCACATTGAAAAGTATGCTTGCTTTTGTCTCGTTTCTAGTTCAAATATCTAAAAATGTTCTTAAATAAAGAAGCATTTTCTAGACAAGTTAAAAATATTGTTTTGTTTTTAAAAATTATTAATCAATTAAAATTTTAATTAAAATAAAAAAAAAAATAGATAAATTAGTTTTTTCCTCTTAAAACAAGCTAAATTATCTTCCAGTGAGGTAAGCAAAATAATCTTAATTCAAATTTACAAAAAAATTATATTACTTACCCTTGGCAGATGATATTGCTAGTTTCAAGAAAAAACTTATTTCGATGGCAATAAATTTACTTTAATTGTGCTGGGTAATTCATTCATTAATTGCGATTCACATCCAAAAAAAAAGATTGTTTTGACATAATAAATGTTTGTGTATTTTTTATACAGTATTTATTATGTATATGTGATACAAAACAAAACTATACAAAACAATTCTATTACATACATATTCAATTTATATGTTTTGTGATATATTTATGACATATATTTTTTATGACATATTTATATATTTTAGATTAAAATATAAAAAACATTTTATCAAATATATGCATGCCAGTGTGTATTTATACAAAATAAATATAGACGGTGTACGCACATGTATTATGTCAAAACAAACCTTTTTTGACAACACAGGCTCATTGTGAAAATGTACCCCTGTATACATTTCTGAAGAGCACAAATTATGTAGCCATAGCTACGTATGGCTGCATTTTGTGTTTAAAACAAATGCTACGGGGCGGTATGATGCCGCCAACAGCGATTTCTTTTTGCGCTACCGGCTGACTGCTTACCTACATGTGGATGGCTTTTCCACTGTTACCAGCTCGCCCTGTATGTCGGTGGACTTGAGACACAGAGAGAAGTTGACCACGACGACGGGGTTCGAGTCTGGTGAAGATCGGTTCCAGGAAGCAGGTAAAACAAAAACTATCGGTTGGGTTTAGGGGTGGGTGGGGCGATCGGTTGGTCGGTCAGTCAGTCAGTCAGTCAGTCAGTCGACAGCGGCCTCTGGTGGATTTACGGCACAGCAGGCACGAATGGCACTCGCTAGAGAAATTTGAGATCTGGAAATGCATACACAGCAGCCTGTGTACTGCAAAAAAGTACCTCCTGTGTTGTATTTCACGATCTCCAGAAATGTATATAGGGGTACGTATCAATAATGATCCTGAGTTGATTTTGATATGCGTTTATTGCAATTCATTTTTGCACAGCACTAAATAAATATTTCTTGATTTAAGAATTGTTTTGTTATTTGAACTTCTAGATAACGAAGTTATAGCTTTTTCTTTTCTTTATTGCTGTGTATTTGACTGAGCAAATGTTCTCTTTAAGGCACTAATCATTCATAAATCCACCAGCTGACAAGTAGATTGAGATCATGAAGCGGTCAACAAGAACACACACACAACAACTTGCCTGACCTACACACATAATGCTGCTGTTATCCTGTTATCATGTCGTGTGTCACATTGTGGTGACCAAATGTCCCTACAAGTATTGCATTATAGTCAAATTTTGACCTTGTGGGGACATTTTGCTTTGATCCCTAGGAGGAAAACTTCTCATAAATTACACAGAATTATATTTTGAATATGTAAAAATGTAGATTATTTCTTGTGAGGGTTGGGGTAGGAATATATGAATATACAGTTAGAGACATAGAGATATGAATGTCCAGTATAAAAAGTGTGTGCGTTTGTCTGTGTGTGTGCGTGTGTGTAATTAGAGGCTCTTGGCTGTCAGATCGTCCTGTGGTAAAACAGACAGCTGCACTAGATGGGCTTTGAGCTTCTACTCCACACTCTCACACACTCCTTCACATCAAACACTAATTAAGAACTGGATATAATAGCAGAGAGAAGGAGGAACTGGGGATACACAACACAAGATGCAAGGACAGATTTGATGGAGAGAATGCACAATTACTGTATATGAGTCCTGCATGCTCTGCACCTCTTACTCCCCTGGAGAAAAATGAGAAAAAGGAAAGAAATGTAAAGGTGGTAGTGTTGGTAGCACTTGTGGTTCCCAATTTAGTGTTCTGTATGCAGTGGCTTTGGGCTTTTTATAATGCTGTCAGCATT